>NCQV01037694.1:0-12643 GCA_002740545.1 Lophocereus schottii
GTGTGTGTATGTGTGTGTGTGTGTGTGTGCACTAGGGGCATACTGGGGATGCTAACAAAGACAAATAGATATGCCAATGACAAATCCATATTTTCATTTGCCAAGCTCCTGATTGATGTCTTATTCAATGGATCATTCCTTGATTTTATAGAGTTCTTCAATTATACTGATGTGCTAGTCAGACAGAAAGTGCAGTATCAGTGCAAACCAACAAAATGCGCACTCTACCATATGTTCGGCCATGAGGAGGAAAACTACAAAAAGAAGTAGGGAATAAGTAGGGAGTAGAGAAGGGTATAGAAGGATCTCCCACAGGAAGGAAGCATTGCTCATGCAACTAATCAACAAGTAGGCAAAGTAGAACCAGATGAGTACGCCACAGTACCTAGGAGAGTATCAGCCAAAGAAACAATGCAAGCTACAAACAATATAGACCCATGCTTATGAATCCTCTCCAAGCACTAAAAGTTGCTAATTTAATGGAACTAATGCTTGATAGCTGGAATGAGGGGGTAAGATCAAATGGATAGAACAGTGTGCTAGAATATAAGAAGCCTAAACTGACCTAATAAACAAGAAGATGTTCTGTCCTTCTTATATAGTAATAAAGTGGGCCACATAGGCTTATTTGAGACCAAAGTAAAAAAGGAAAATGAAAACACGGTAGCAGCGAGGACCTTCCCATGATGGATGTGGCAACACCAATTTAGACTCAACATAAAAGGGTGTATCTGGATAGCTTGGAAGCCAAGCTCCTGAAGAAGATAGAATAACTTATGCATAGTTATATAACCCAATTAAACACTAACAAAAAGTTCTATATCACATTTGTATGTGACATGAACTAGGAGCAACAGAGGCAGCATCTATGGAGAGACGTGCAAACTTTATCCTAGCAGATGACAGAAGCATGGTGCATACTAGGAGACTTCAACTCAGTATCCACAAAGAGGATAGAATGGGAGGCAATGAGATCCAAGATCAAGAAGCGAGAGATTTTGCTAATATCTTCGAAATTTATGAGTTACAGGAAATCAAATAGACAGGGGCTTATTACCCATGGACTAATAAAACAATATGGAGTCGAATTAATAGAGTCCTAATCAATATCCATTGGTATGATACATTTGACTACACACAAAACTACTACCTAGCCAATGGGCTGTCTGACCACACCCTATTACTTATTTAGTTCCCAGATTCACCAAAGCCAAGGACCAAGTTCCAATTCTATGAGATGTGGTGCAAACAAAAGGACTTATTCAAGATTTTTGACTCAGTTCTTCCAACTTTAATGGCATCTAGTAATTTGCTGTAGCTAAGAAGCCGCCTGACCCAACTCAGGCCACTCCTAAGTAAGCTTACGAGGATCATTATGCAGACCTATGAACATAGCAAGACATAGCAAGATGGGAACTTATAGTCATACAGTAAGAGCTCTAGTAGGATCTAGGTAATACCAGGCTTATTCAAAAAGAGAAAGAGACCAAAGCAACATATATTGAGATACTATTATCCAGCATAGCACTTATCCAGTAGCAAAGCAAGATTGAATGGATCAAATATGAAGATAACAATACAGGGATGTTTTTTGTAAGAATGAAGCAAACGCAATTAGCTTTCTACACTTACACAATCAAGGATGCAAATGGTAACTTGGTTTGAATGGTTTGACCAAGTTTGCCAGGTTATGTTTAGATTCTACAAGGATGTACTGGCAAAACAACATAATCTAAGAAGTTCCATATACATGACAGTGATCAATCAAGGACTAGTTATAAAACCAGAGCAGCAGATCTCGATATGTAAGAGATTCATAGATGTAGATATCAAAGAGGCCATCTTCTAAATGCCAAACATTAAATCACCTGATCCAGATGGCTGTAACAGTGGCTTTTTCAAAGCCCATGGCACAAAATAGGTCCTATGATATGCTCTGCAGTCCAAGAGTTCTTTAGAACAGGAGTTATGCCAGGCTATGTGGGTGTAACAAAGCTAATAGTCCTACCAAAGGTTAATAACCCTCAAGCTACAAAAAAATTCAGACCCATTTCCTATTGCAATGTCATATACGAATGTATCTCCGAGCTACTATGTCAGAGGATAAAGGAAGTAATACCAAGTTTGATAGATCAAAGTCAAGGTGCTTTTATTAAAGGCAGAGAATTGCTTTACAATGCACTCATATGCCAAGACACAACAAGAGGCTATCAAAGGAAGCACATCTCTTCTAGATGCATTCTAAAGATAGACGTACAGAAAGCATTTGATTCTATCTACTGGGAATGTCTTAAGAGATACTTACAACACTTAAGTCCCCATTGATATTCATCAAATGGGTCATGGCTTGTGTGACTTCAATCAGATTCTCAATACACCCCAATGGTCAAGAAAGTGAGCAATTTGATAAAGGAAAAGGACTCAGATAGGGAGATCCCCTTTCACAACTTTTGTTTCTGATCCCAATGGAGTACCTCTTAAGGCCAATGAAGGAAGCAAGCATGCTCCAGGCTTCAAATATCATCCAAACTACAAAAATATAGGCCTCACCTACCTTATGTTTGCAGATGACCTTATCTTGTTTTGCAAAGAAGAACCTACTCCACTACAATACATAATGAAAGCCCTCTCTGTATTTTATGAGTGTGCAGGGCTTTAAGGCAAATATAAAAAGTCACAAATGGTCTTTGGAGGATGTTCACAAGAGTTGTAACTGCGATGCTTGCAGATTGCAAGGCTGTATGCATGCAACTTTCCACTGAAATGTTTGGGGATCCCCACCACTGCAAGTAGACTCACCAAGATTGAGTGTAGGGCTTTAGTGGAGAAAATATTATCCAGAGTACATACTTGGGCCATAAGAAGTATTTCATTTGCTGGGAGAGCAATACCATTTAACAGTGTAGTATTTAGCATGTTTAATTACTCGGCTTCAATATTTCTGCTACCCACAGAGGTGATAGAAAGAATTACTTAAATTTATAGGAACTACTTATGGAGTGGCACAGAGGAATTTCAAAGAGTCCCCCATGTGTCCTGGTATCATACTTGCCTGCCTAAAGCTCAAGGAGGCCTAAGAATCAAAGATTTTGCAGCTTGGAACAAAGCCACAATTGCAAAACTAATTTAGGTAATCGTAAGGAAAAAGGATACACCACAGGTAAAGTGGGTCCATGGCAGGTACTTAAAAGATGGATCTTGGTAGGACTACACCCTAGCCCAAGACTGTAGTTGGCACTGGAGAAGGATATGCCAAGTGAAGGAACTTTTTAAAAGGGGATATACCAACCCTCTCACATGGAAATGGCAAGGAGAGCAACAATACATAGTAGCAAAAGGCTATATGTGGAAAATGGAGGGCAAAGCAAAGGTCACCTGGGAAAAACTCATATGGGCCAGTTCAAATATCCCTAAGCATGCATTCATATCATGGGTATTTATACAACACAGATTACCCACCAAACAGTGGCTCAACAAGCTCCTACCTTAACAGGAAACCAGATGTGCCATCTTTAACATAACAGAGGAAGATAAAATGCATCTATTCAACACATGCTACTCAACCCAAAATTATTACATTTTATGCCCTTTTACTATCTAATATTTTCTTAAAGTAAATTATGAGATTAGGATTTTAATATTATTTTATTTATTTTGTAAGAATTGGAAATTTTGGGGAAAAAATAAGCAACTAGCTCAAGAATCAGATGAAGTCAAGCAAGAAAAAAGAAAGATAAGAACCGAGCCTAATTCGGCCCAATTACAACCTAGTTAGGCACCTCCTTCCCCTCTTTCAGACTGGGCCTGGGTTTCGTTTCGCAACCCAAACGGCCAACTGCCCTCTCCTTTCCCAGGCTCCCTCTTCTTTGCCTCTCGTGGGCTGGCCCAAGCGTCTCCAGCTAAAGGATATGGTCGCAAGCGCATGGTGGCATTGTAACAAATCAAGGTCGATCCCACAGAGACTAGCTTGATCTATTGGGCTACATTCCCTCAAGATCTGCTAAGAGAATCCAAATTTGAGAGTGAAATTAAACTAAACAACTATCTAATCTAATGGATAAATGATAATAGTAATTAAGCAAAATAAGCAATCACCTGATTCACGTATCACTCAAGCACTTCTTCCTTCATTGGTTGTTTTAAAACCAATAATTAAATTACCACAACCCTCTTTGAAGGTGAAGTGAAATACCTAAATCAAATCAATCATCAATTTTCATGAATTTCTCGATTAATTTAGGCTCATTAGGCACACGATTATCAAATCAATGGTTTGTCAATCCGTGATTCTCTCTCAAGACATTACTCAATCAAGTCAAATCCTAGGATTCTAGTATTTGAGATTTCACCTTTCAATCCTTCATCCAAATACCCACAACTTGCAAGAAAGTGATTAAGTTTCTCACAAGATAATAAACTTCTAGAATTTAATAAAACAATCAAAGAATTCCGAAAGCACAAAATGATATCAACATATGATTAAGAAACTAATAAATGTTTGTATAAATCCAAACTCAAACAACAAAGATGATCAACATACAAAACATTAAATGAGAAAAGCAAAGAGAAGAGAAGAGGGAAGAGATGCTCAGCCCAGGGACGCGCTTGAACCGTCGTGCAAATCCAAGATGGAATCCGTGTAAATCTTCACTTTAAGTCACTCTCTCTCACTCTCTCTCTCTCTCTCTCTCTCTCTCTCTCTCTCTCTCTCTAATCTAAACTCTAATCCTAAGTAGAATGATAGAGAGAATGGGATGATGGGATGGCTCTTTTTACTACTTAAGGGATGGGTATTTATAGGAAAACCCGATTAACCTCAGCCACATGATGCGAGAAAATGGATAGGTTAGAAGTTAACCTCCACCACAGTCTGTGGCATCTACCACGGGTAGACCGTGGCATCTGCAATGGGCACACTGTGGTGCTCTCTCGCTCATCATTCTTCTGCTCTCTTGCTTCACGAACATAGCAACTTAGTGGTATCATGAAGAGTAAAAATTATACTCACTTATGGGTTAAATCTAGGGTAAAAAAAAGGTCCAAAAACCTGCAAAACACATAAAAGAACCATACCAAAGCATAAAATGGGAAAAAGAGCATAAATTATAATATAAAGTACATAATTTTCCTAAAATATGGCAAAATGGTCCTAAAATGACGTATACATTAAGCACTTATCAAACTCCCCCATATTTAAATCATTGCTTGTTCTCAAGCAAACACTACAGAAAATCGATAAAGGGAAATGCATGTAGGACTCAAAATATGAAACCTCTTTAAACTAGGCAAGTTATAGCATATCACAAGCAAGAATATCAATCAACAACAACCCCAAATAGCGCGCAAAATATTTCAAAATCAGGAGGAGAAGGTTTTCGAAGAAGTATAAGACCATAAGCTCGATATCAAACTTGATCACCCCCAAAGAACCACAAAGCACATCATGCAAGCATATAAAACGGAGTAGAGCCAAATGGACCAGTAGAACCTCACTTTGGGAAACATGAATTACTCCCGCTCATATGTTTGAAATGTAGCACAGGTTCACTCAAGACACATTCCAAAGATGTAACCTACCATATGCTTGTAAAGACTCTTAAATTCTCCACCACTAAAATGCAATGTGCACAAGACAATCAAGAGGACTTTACTTGGGTTGTAATGTGGGCTAGAAGGGTTAAGGGAAAGGAGTGGACGAATGCATTTGGCAATGTTAAGCTACTTAGCCAAGTGACTAGGGAGCAACCAACAAACTACTAATTAACCAATAAGTTCACCATCACTCCAAACATAACAACATAATGAATATATCCCAATGAATCATTTAGGAAACGAGTTGATAAAGAAAAAACACAAGCCTTATACGTATCCCATGCCAATGAACTTAGGTTTTTTCCTGGTTTTTTTGCTTTTTTTTCTCTTCTTTTTTTTTGCCTTTTTTTTCTTTTGCTATTTCGCAACATGATGTTGACTTCCTTTTTTTTCTTCTTCAACATAACGTTTTCTTGTACAATGAAACAAAAATTGCAATTATTGAAAGGAATAGAATCATGAACTATCAACTCACAACCGAATATATAAACACACAACCCAAACAAGAGGGAACCAAAACAAATGACCAATATCATCAATCCCTCAATAAACCAATGTACCAAAGCCACCTTAAAAGTTAATTATGCCTAAAACCACCGACTACATAGATGAAATGATGCTCCATAGACTTGGCTTAAAGTAGGAACATGTGTTTGGCCAAGGGCTAATATGAAGGGATCATAACAAAGACGGCTAAAAGCTTAAAGTGGCTAGCAAAGAGGAAAGAAAAAACATATAACACAAGGGTAGACAATTTGGCTATATGGCTAAAATGGTTAAAGAAATAAATGCCTCTATCATATCATCAAATATGCACATACTAATGTGATTTTGAACAAGAATCTAGGCAAGCTCTAAAGATACAACATGAAAGAGTCACACACATGAAAGAAACATGAGACTAAATATAAGGAATTAGTCCAAATAAGGCTCAAAATCTCACGGGATATCTACCAAAGTCACAATACGCTCATAAAATGAGTCCATATACAAACATTAGTGCCAATGACTCTAGTAGGTGACATAGTTTTCAATCAAGACAAGGGTCAAAACAAGAAGTATTTACAAAACCTTCAAAAATTTTTGCACCAAAAGGGATTACACATCAAAAGATACTCAAGTGCATGAAAGCTATTTTGCCTAACAAACATATCATTGGAGGTTATCTCAACCAATTCGCACCATACCTACATGTGAATCTAAAATGCAAACCTAAAAATCAACTAAATGCAAAACGCTAACAAAAAGAAACCTAAAACTATATGCTTTAACAGGTATGCAAACTAATAACCAAAAGCGAAAACATAGAAACTACCCTCCCCCTATGCTTAGATAAGACATTATTATTCAAAGAAAAGAAAACTTAGAGAAGGGGATCAAAAGAAAATAATCTCACCAAGTTAGATACAGAGTGCACCTAAGCTATACGGCCTCGTAATAACCGAGGCACGTGGAGCATCAGCCACTCCATCACGATGTTAAGACTCGGCCCTTTAAATCAGATGCCATCAACGCACGCAGGAACTTATCAAACTCTTGGGACCACAATACAAAAAATAAAAGGCAAGAGGCAACAATCAAAACCACACCAAAGAGTATAGGTATCCTCTTAACTTTATTAATAGCCATAGAAAAATCATAGGAAGGATTAAAGAATATAATCCACATGATTTTCCTAGGTAAGTCCTATAGGCATATGTAATATGGATCAAGAGAGGCATTAAACCCACTAAAGCAACCTAGGGACACAAAATTATTAGCATTCCCATCAAGCACATCAAACACGTTATTCTCATAGCCCAAATCATTATTAGCATCAAAAATCATAGGATTTTCAATGGGCGAGTCAATATAATACTCAGGGGAAAGAGAGGGTAATGAACACATAGGAGAAACATGAGAATGATCAAGGGAATTTGGGATCACACTATCATCAAAACCAAGGCTAGGAGACTCCTCATGCATAAACACATCCCATGGACCCTCCAAAGGTGTCCCAACTAGATCATACACCTTATCTTAATTATCTTCTAACTCAAAAGATGTATCAGTAACACTAAACCTAGCATCAAACCTAAAAGGATCACCCTCCCCAAGCCCCGTGCACTAAGCTAAAGGAAAGGATGAATCATGCAAGGAAAGGATGAATTATGTAAGGTCAGGACAAAATCAGCATTGTCCCAGGGTGATACAAAGTCAAATTGATCATAGCATGCATAATATGAACACGAACTAGTGGCATGGTCAGAAGAATTATATAAATCACATCAAAAAGGAGCATAATAAGATCTAGAATAGAATGCACATGGATCAAGAAAAGAATAACCAAAAACTCAACTAGCCTTCTCAAACTCAAATAAATCCTAAGCAATCCACTCAAGCAAATAACATGTCTTATCAAAATTTTTACTATGAAAACCCCACACCCTAAGAGAGTATTGGTTTCACTATTTAAACCCTCATCAACGATGTCCAATATTTCTCATTTACCCACACAATAACCACATTAAGCAAGAAAAATATTCAAACGCTTAAGATACCTCTAAAATAATTTATGCTCGAATTGGGGAAAATAGAAAATTACTAATGTTGGTTTTTTTTTAATTTTTTTGTTAATTTTCAAAATTTTTTAAATGCTTAGTCAAACCTATCAAGAAAAACCCAATATTCAATGCTAGTCCCTGGCAACAGTGCCAAAAACTTGATACAGCCGCAAGCATATGGTCGTGTTGTAGCAAATCAAGGCCGATCCCACAGAGACTAGCTTGATCTATTGGGCTATATTTCCCTAAGATATGCTAAGCGAATCCAAATTTGAGAGTGAAATTAAGCTAAACAACTATCTAATCTAATGGATAAATAATAATTATAATTAAGCAAAATAAGCAATCACCTGATCCACATATCACTCAAGCACTTCTTCCTTCATTGGTTGTTTTAAAACCAATAATTGAATTACCACAACCCTCTTTCAAGGTGAAGTGAAATACTTTAATCAAATCAATCATCAATTTTCATGAATTTGTCGATTAATTTAGGTCCACTAGGCACACGATTATCAAATCAATGGTTTGTCAATCCGTAATTCTCTCTCAAGACATTACCCAATCCAGTCAAATCCTAGGATTCTAATATTTGAGATTTCACCTTTCAATCCTTCATCCAAATACCCACAACATGCAACAAAGTGATTAAGTTTCTCACAAGATAATAAACTTCTAGAATTCGATAAAACAATCTAACAATTCCAAAAGCACAAAATGATATCAACACAAGATCGAGAAACTAATAAATGTTTGCATAAATCCAAAATGAAACAACAAATATAATCAAAATGCAATACCCAAAAATGAGAAAAGAGAAGAGTAGAGAAAAGGGAAGAGATGCTCAGCCAAGGAACGTGCTTGAACTATTGTTCAAACCCGGGATGGAATCCTTGCAAATCCTCACTTCAACTCTCTCTCTCTCTCTCTCTCTCTCTCTCTCTCTCTCTCTCTCTATAATGTAAGCTCTAATCTTAAGGAGAATGATATGGAGAATGGAATGATGGGATGATTTTTTCTGCTACTTGAGGGACGGGTATTTATAGGAAAACCTAATCAACCTCAGCCACACGATGCGAGAAAATGAACAGGCTAGGAGTTACACCTCCACCACGGTCCGTGGCATCTACCACAGGTAGACCGTGGTGCTCTCTGACTCATCATTCTTCTGTCATTCTCTTGCTTCACGGGCATAGCAACTTAGGGGTATCCGTGGAGAGTCAAAATTATACTCATTTATGGGTCAAATATATGGTAAAAAGTCCAAAAACCTGCAAAACATATAAAAGAACCATACTAAAGCATAAAACGGAAAAAAGAGCATAAATTATAAATAGAGTATATAATTTTCCTAAAAATTTGGGAAAATGCCCCTAAAATGATGTAAACATTAAGCACGTATCACCAAACCTAAAACAACGACCCAGGTTGCCTTCTTTTTTCACGTATGCATAACGCACGTGCCAGCTTCCCCCCTTTGGCTATTATTCTTCTTCTTCGATTTCCATTGTTGAGGAACCCAAAAAGCAGAGTGAAACAGGGCAGCCATCCTTGGCTCTTCCTCTTCCCATTCCCAGCCATGGCGTCCCTCTCTCTTTCCTCATTCACTCTATCATTATTCACTTTCATCAATGGGATGGTTTCAAGCATTCAAAGGGGCGATGATTTTGTGGGCAACGAACCAATTCTTATCCTTTAATGGAGGTCGAAAAGTAGAGCGGAGTAGGAGGCCAGCAATAGTCTAGTTTACAAAATTTCGTTTTGTTTTTCATTCTATTATTTGATTCCAGATCTCATTCTAGACTATCAAGTTTTGTGTATTTGACTTCGATTCAATTAAACCTCAAGTGATCCTTAGTTTACTCCTCTTTTTGTTTCATCTTTGCTTGCTATGGGTCAACCCCATATCTGAGTCATAAGTGCTTTTCATTCTCAGTTGATGCTACAAGTAATAAAGTGTCACCAATGCATTTCATTTTTAATTGATTTCTAGGAAGTTCAATCTCATATTGATCTATAGAGGATAACGTTTTGCATTTGGGTTGTATTAGTTTGGTTAGGTTGAACAATAATCATGTTTTAGGGGTTAGTAATTTCTCTTGCTGACAATCTATCGTTTGTCAAATTTTCATCAATTTTATTTTTGGTTTTCAGAAGGATTTAGTGCTGGTTTTAGAAGGTTTAGTCTTTATTCAATCGTAATTTAGTCTATTTTGCAATCTAATTTCTTAGGCCATCCTGGATGGCGATACTCGTAAACACTATGTCGATAAACCGTATACTTGCGGGAATTACTAACAAGTTTTTGGCACCGTTGTCGGGGATGGATTTGTAAAATTTGGTTGCGTTGAGTCATGGTTTAGTTATTAGAATCGTACGAGTCGTTTTCATTTTAGTTTTACAGTTGTGATTTCTTGTTTTGGTTATGTCATTTTTCATTTTAGTAATTTAGTTTAGTTTATTTTTGATTTTGAAGTAAGTTAATATTTTGATTTTGATTTTAGATTTTTGTTGAGATTAGTTTTATTTTAATTTTTAGAGGTTATGTACTGCTGAAAAAATAGTACTGATGAATTTGGCTTATGTGCAGCAAAAGAAACAATGTAGAACTGATCCCCAAAAAAATCAAAACAGTGCAGATTTTTTTCTACAGTTTTCGATTCGGTTTAAATTTTCTACAATATTTTTGGTGTGATTTGTGCTGTGGTGATATTTTTTCCAGATTCGTCATAATTTGTAGAGTTTCTGTGGATTTTGTTGGAATTTTTGGGACTGCCTAGTTTTTCATGTGAATTTTGCACTTAATAATCTGTTTGGATTTTTCTGCACAGTTTTGAGACTGAAACAATTTGAAGAAAAAATATATTTATGTCCCTTGTAATTGTGTGAAATTTACTGTGTATTTAGTTATGATTTTAGAAGTTTTATTTTCTGTTTTAATTTTATCTTTAAAATTGGGCTTGTTTAGGTTTTAGTTTATTTTCTATTTTGTTTTGGTTTAGATTGTGTTATCTATTTTTGTGTTTGTTTCAGGTTTATTTAGGAACTCATTATAGGTTGCTAGTACTAGACATGGAGTTCAAATGTTTGAAGTGGAAGAAGAGGAGTTTTGGGGACACTAGAGTAAGTAGTGGAATTGCTAAGGAGAATGCTACGAAGTTATTAGAGATGATTACTACAAAAGGAGTTTGGAGGCAGGTAGAGGATGCAAATATAATATGGGATGCAATGGCAGAATGTATTTGAAGGTCGCCTAAGGAAGTTCTAGGCACATCTAGGAGAGGTGGTAGAAAAATGAAGGGAGCCTAGTGGTGGAATGTTGAGGTAAAGGAGAAAGTCAAGGAGAAAAAAGAGGCATACGCTACTTTCATGAGCAGTGAAACGAATGAAGAGAAAGAGATTAGTAGAGTTAGATATAAGATTGCTAAAAAGGCAGCCAAGAAAGCTATTGTTGTAGCTAAAAGCATAGCTTATGATAGGTTATACTAAAACCTGGGGACCAAGGAAGGTGAGAAGGAAGTCTTTAAGTTGTCGAGAGCTAGGGAAAGAAGGACTAGGGATTTGGGTGAGGTGAGGTGCATCAAAGATGAAAATGATAATGTGTTGTTTAGGGATGCAGAAATCAAGGACATATGGCAAATGTACTTTTCCAAACTTCTCAATGGTGAATTGTTGGAAGATTACCAGAGTAGGAAACGAGATAGTAGAGAAAGGCAACTTGATCATCATTTGTGTGAGCTTATTAGCAAAGACGAGGTTAAAGAGGCCCTAAAGAACATGGCCAATGAGAAGGTAGAGGGATCAGACTAGATACTGGAGGAAGTATGGAAGTGTTTGGGTGAAGAGGCATTAAAGTGGCTAACAGGACTTTTTAATGTTATTTTGAGGACAGCTAAGATGCCTAAATAATGGAGGTTTTGTACGATTATCCCATTATACAAGAACAAATGTGATATTTAGGACTCTAATAATTATAGAGGTATAAAGTTGCTCAGTGATACTATGAAGTTATGGGAGAGGGTCATTGAGAAAGGTTCTGAAAAGATATTTTGACATCATAGAACCAATTTGGCTTTATACCTGGTAGGTCGAGCACAGAGGCGATTTACCGCCTTAGAAGACACATAAGATTGTATAAAGATAGAAAGGTGGATCTTAACATGGTATTCATTGACCTGGAAAAAGCATACGATAGAGTTCCACATGAATTGTCATAGAGTTGCTTGGAAAAGAAAAGATTGTCACCTACGTATATTCAAGTTATTAAGGATATGTACGAGGGAGGTAGAACGAGTGTCAGGACATCAGGAGGAGTTACCAATAACTTCTACGTTGGTATGGGCCTACATCAGGGTTCCGCTTTAAGCCATTTTCTTTTCACTCTAGTTATAAATGCACTTACAAAAGGGATTCAAGATCAGTTACCATAGTGTATGCTATTCATAGATATGTATATACATAGATATGTGTGTGTGTGTGTGTATATATATATATATGTACATATATAT
>NCQV01037773.1:23570-34553 GCA_002740545.1 Lophocereus schottii
TTTTTTTTTGGAGTTGCCTTATTGGGAAACCAATTTACTAAAGCATAATTTGGATGTTATGCATATTCAAAGGAATGTGTCTGATACCATTCTCAAAACTATCACGAACATGAAGGGAAAGATGAAAGATACTGCCATGTCTCGATTAGATTAGCAAGCTTTAATATTAGGGCAAATTTGCATCCTCGTGAAAAGGGTGACAAGCTTGAGCTACCACCAGCTCCTTATGTATTATCTTAAAAGCAAAACCAAGAGTTATGCAAGTTTCTTAAGGAAGTTAAGGTACCGGATGGCTTTTCCTCAAATATCTCTAGGTGTGTAAATATGAAAGAATGTAAGATCTCAGGATTAAAGAGCCATGATTGCCACATTCTTCTTCAAAGATTACTTCCTCTAGTTATACGCACAGGCATGCCTATGAAGGAAGTAAGCGAGGCAATTAATGAAATGTCTATTTTTTTAATGTTTTGTATGCTAAGACATTGAAGGTCGAAGACTTGGAAGCAATTAATGCCCAAATGCCACTAACTTTCTCCAAGTTGGAAAGGTGGTTTCCTCTGGCATGTTTTAATGTCATGTTGCAGCTACCTATCCACTTGGCAGATGAAGCTATCACTGGTGGGCTAGTTCATTTCCATTGGATGTATTCAGGGGAACGCAATCTCTTTAGACTCAAGTCACGTGTTCATAGTAGGGCATGACCAGAGGGTTCCATGGCGGAGGGCTATATTACAGATGAGTTTATGATTCTTTGCTCCAGATACTTACATGGGACTGAGACGACAGTAAATCAAGTGGGGTAGAATGATGATGGTGGTGTCAAACATGGCAAGATGCTAAATATTTTTCACATCCTGGAAGGCCACTTAGAGCAATGAAGATGTGCGACATGGATGAGAGAGAAAAAAAACAAGCCCATATATATGCTTTGATGAATTGCCCTAACGCATTACCTTTTATTCAGTAAGTTGTATCTTTTAAATAATTTTAACTAGTGTCATTTTATTAGGAGCAAATACTAATCTTATATGTTCTTTAGAAAGCATTATCTTATGCTGGAGAGTTGCTCAAAGGAGATGACAGAGGATGAGAAGAACAACCACTTTAAGGAGTGGTTTAAGGCTAAAGTGAGTTATTCACTTGAGATAAAATGTTTTGATATTTGTTTTAAATTATCTCTTATTTGTATATTTGATTTTGTTCTATAGGTGGAAGAGTTGTACGAACAAGGAGCTTGCCTTCATGGGGAGGAGTTTTATCATTGGTTACATTACTAATGAATTTAAATTTCACACACTAAGTAGAGAGATTGGTGCAAGGACACATAATAGTGGAGTTCTTGTGGTGGCTAATGCCGGAGATGGAGAACCTAACATAGATTATTATGGGATACTTACAGAGGTCTTCAGTTTGGAGTACACAGGGGGGTCATGAGGTTGTATTCTTTTCGTGTAAATGGTGGGATATAGATCCTAGAAAAGGAGTCGAAGTAGATAAATTTGGCTTTGTTAGTGTAAATTGTCAACGTCATTTAAAAATAGATGATCCTTTTATGCTAGCGGCTCAAGCATCACAAGTTTTCTATGTGAATGATATTAGTCAAAAGGGTTCGCATGTGGTGGTCATGGTACAATCTAGAGATTCACATAAGCCAGCCCTTGAGGAAGATAAGGGACGAGCAAGCGTAGAAGAGAACAATGAGGCTTACCAACAGAGCGTTTCATTTAATGCCGATCTTGCTACATCAACATCAAATGAAGACTTTGAATATGCTAATCAATACTATAGAAATGATGTACAAGCAGAGTCTATTGATATGTCTTCGTTGCCTAGAAAAACCAGAACAGCTAGGAAAAAATGAGTTATCATTAGCTATTGATGGCTACCAGCCTTCATTATTTGTTCTATTTTGAAGTTCGAAATGTTTTCATTGCCTAGAAAAACCAAACATTACATGTAGTGTGATCTGAGTTTGTGTTTGCTGTTTATCATAAATTGATTTATGCTTTAGCTTTATTCTTTTCCTATATTACATTTACATTTTTTGTATCTTTGATATTCTGATTTATAATTAATCTTGTAATTTCTTATCTAATTAGGGAGCACAACACCTACAAGAAGAACTCAGCAACTGCAAGGTTCCTAGCAGCCGGTTACCTATGTCATGGATGCTTATCAGGTCTGAAGAAGCCTTCCTGCCCTAAATCTTCAGCCGGACAAAACCCAAGTGGACAACATCTTATTAATGCTCTAAGGGGTAGATCCCAAGATGAGGCAAATGCAGCAAAGAAAAATTTGGCAAACCTTGTACCTTTCACTATTGTATTTACTCGTAATTATATATTCCTATGTAGGCTATAAACCATCTAAATTTTTGTTTGATGTTAGAATGTGTTAGAGCAGCTTTTGAGTCATAACAACTAGCAAGTTCTAGCTTCGTAATGAAGATATAACCTTCATCGCAAAGCATGATGATCTATTTAATGAGAATTATACACCCTTAATAAGTTTTCTTTATTCATACGCTTGGGTCTGTTCTTCTGGAAGCACAAAAGCATAATGATGGAGCAACTGCACAAGAGGATAATGATACGAGAAATTCACAAAAGGATAATAATACGACAAATGCACAGAAGGAAAATGTGGTAAGCATTTTGCCTTTTACTGTTTTATTTGTTTAAAATTATATGTTTTCTTGTGATTGTTATCCATTTATTGCATTTGACGTTTGTAGAATGTGTCGGTGCAGCAATTTGTTTAGAAAGAATTACAAATTCCAAGCTGGTGATAAAGACATATTGTCCTTCTAAAAACCTAAGCTAGTATTTTGAAGTTTTCATAATTTGCAAATCTTCTATCTAATGGAAATTAAATAACAAAATTGTTCTTAATTATAGGTTCAAGCGTGACATCCTGCGAGCACACAGTGATAAGGAAAAAGGACGCGAAAATTCTGCAAGTAATGACGCTTTGATAGGTGGTGGAAAGCAAACAGTTACAAGGAAAGCTATTAATCCATCTGAGAATGATTCTTCGGATAACGAACGTGTTAAATAGTCTGGGGCTATTCTTTTTTGGTGTGTCATTTCCTGGTACTTTTAAATTTTTTTAAAACAATAAACTTGACATTTTTATTGTGCAGCTCGTATTAGTGCTGAAAGAAGAAAAAGAAAGCGAGGCATTGTTTCAAGACCTAGAGGAAGGAACAAGGCTAGGCAAGTGGCAACTCTGAAAGACGGGCAAAAACTTAGAGTAGCCTTCTACAACAATGGGCTGGTAGGTGAAAACCAATGTCTTCTGTCAAGACATATTGGCAAATTTGTTTGTGATCATAACATGTTACCGATCAAAGTGCATCGTTGGAATGAAATCGATTCCAAAGATTTGGACAAACTATGGAATGCTATTATGGTATGATAGGATGAGTTGTATTTACTTTTTATTTACGTTAAACTTATGCCTTGGAATAATGCATGTGGCAAAGTGAGATAAATAGTTTGTTTGTTTGGTATGATAGGATAAGTTTGAAGGAGGTGGTCTTGAGCATTGTCGCACCACCATCATGCCACAAGAAAGGAACTCATGGAACAAATGGCGGGGGAAAAATGAAGCAACTACACCTGAAAAAGATATCTAGTTTGGAGGAAGCACTCTGTCCGAGGAATGTACCTAAAAGCTTGCTTAAGGAAGATTGGGAATGATTGGTGTTAGCGCATTATACAAACCCTGATTTTCAGGTACATACTCCGAAGTATGGTAGTTGAAGAAAAAATCATTTTCCAATTTTTTTTTGGTTAATTTTTTATATACATTCATTCTTGTATAACTCGAACAATGTGAATTGTAGATTAAGAGTGCTATAAATTTTGAAAATCGAGCTCAGTTGACAATGCTTCCTCGCACTGGTAGCAAGCCGATTCGGCAAATCATCTATGACAAGTTAGTATGTATGCATATCCAAAAAAAGCAGCCCTCTCTTCTTTTTCTATATTTTTTGGGGTATGTTGTGCCATGAGGAAGGAGCAAAATGAGAGTTGAATAAGTTATATGCTTAAGATAAGCTGCACGAGTTTGAATCAGTATGCCTCTGTGAATCTAAAATGAATGGCTATTGGTTTAATATTTGGTCGTAAAATTTTTTTTGAATGTATTATTTTTGGCCTGTTGATCTGGAGGTCTTGACACTTAGTAGAGGCTTTAGAGTGGTAAAAAAATTAGACATCAAGCAGTATTTGACTTTGTTTGACATGTTGCAATAGGGAGCAAGGACGGGAAGGTACCAAAAATTGTTGAGATCTTTACAGCAACCTGAAAGAGAAAGGATGGCACATTGAATGAAGAAGATGCAGCATTATATGTACAACATATTTACTTATGTTTGTTGTGAACTAGTAATTCTTTTTAACTTTTTTGGATTTTCATTCATGTTCATACCTTTGTGTTTTTATTTTTGCAGGATCAGATTGTGGATGAATCTAAAAAAAATCCATCGATGTCTCGGTTTGAATTGGTAGAAAAATGTTTTGGACCTCAAAATTGAGATCATGTAATTTGCTTTGGAGGCGGTGTAAAACCCAACGATATTAGGGGACCTGAACCAAGTAAGGCAGACTTGAAAGCTAAGCTTCAACCAAAAAAAAAAAAAAACAACTACTTAGTGAGTTGACAAATCGAGTGGTAAACATCGAGCAGCTTGAAGCATCATATCAAAAGAAGATTTGAGCTATGAAAGCTAGTCATCAAAGAGTTATAGGAGAGCTTCTCAAGGAAATCAAGCTTCTTAAGAATGTTGTTCTTCCACAACAACACAGCACAACAACACCATCTTCAGCTCCTTAACATGAAATATAAATGCTTGACGACGTGCTTATGTTTTTTGGACGAACTAGGTGAGTACACTTTCACACATGTTTACTGTGGTTTTGAAGCAATGAGAGAGATACATATCATGCTGTGGTCAGGTACTATGGGTTTTAAAAAAATTGGTGTTGCAACGATGGTCAGATACTGCTACATGATTATTGGTTTGGGTATGGTATCTCTTTTGTGGTTTTCCCTGTGCCCGGTGAAATCTCAAAATATTTGGACTTTTTGATGTGGGATTAACAATTATAGTTTAGGACAATATTAGGACATTTTGATATGCTGTGGTTAGGTGCTATGGGTTTATGGGTTTTCTTGTGCAGCGGGCTTTTTGGGGGTTTTCTAGTTCGAATGAGATAGAAAGAGGCTAGAAGAAAGCCAATGCTCTTGCTAAGCTTTGGTTGCCATGCTGATTCTTTTGTTCTAGATGAGATACTTCTCTTGTGAGGTGTTAGTGTAAACTTGCTTTCCAACCTAGTTATAGTCAAATCGCAACACTGAAACTTTTAACTAGAGTGCCGTTTCTTGCCATGTCCTCTTTAATCTTGTGGGTGGACTACTCCGATTGAGGACATTACTGCCTATGCCGACAATATAATATTACCAATGCTACTTTTGACATGAAAGAGTAACTTCGTTCAAAATTTTGATACATGGAGTCCTGAGTAATAGTGTTATACTTTGGTATTTAGCCAAGTTGTCCGAACTCGATTGACTGTTCTATGCTTTTCTTAGAAGTTAAAGTAAGTTGGGGTTAGGTATCATGGGTACTGTGGTTTTTCACTGTGGTTTCGAGCTTTCCTTTTCCTTTTTTTGGCTTGAATTGGTTACAAACAGGCGCTACGATAGTGGCCATACCCTTGGTCACTTCTTTTCTCTTGTTTCTCTCTCTGGATTCTCGCAGACCCCCTCTTACTCCAAACTTTAAAACCCCCCTCTGTCTAATAATTCCATGGGGTAAAGCCCTTCAATTTAATTTAAATGTCTGAGTTCTAAATTTTTAATTATATTATGCTTTGTGTGATTGATTGTGTGGTTTTTTTTTTTTTTGGTTGTTAAAAATTGTAGTGAATCCAATTGTGGTGTTGATTTTTGGGTTGAATACTTGAATTACTCAAATGAAGGATAGGTCCGGTACTCCTATGGGTTCGGTCTCTTCTGCACCTTTGGATATTGTGTACCTGTTACTTGAATAATTCCATGTGGTCATTTTGTGCCTAAACTAAGTGTGGGTGTTGGTGATGTACAATTTTGTTCCACGAAATTTGCTTCTGAATTTTTTCTTTTAAGTCTATAAAAGGCCTAAAAATATCCCTATCATGCAACAGGCTTTTGGGGGTTTTTCTGGTCAGGTACTGGGGGTTTTCCCTGTGCAGCGGACTTCTTGGGCTTTTCTGGGCTTCTGGGTGGTGAATCAGTGAGGCTAATTTCAAGCTTGAGGCCCTCTATTGCATCTTACCTTCCTCTTTCGAGCTGTCTTATTAGTGTGGCTGGTGAATCAGCGAGGCTCTTCTTCTCCTATCTGTTTATTCAGCACAAACCCTAACTCCACATGGCAGTGTAAGTGCCTCTGCTCCTTTCTCCTTTGAATTTTCCCTTATCCTCTTACTCATCCTCCTTCCGCTCTAGCTCGACAGCCATGGAAGTGGTTTTGATCTTTCCTTTTCCCTTTTTTTGGCTTGAATTGGTTGCAAATAGGCCCTGCTACAGTGGCCATACCCTTCTTCTCTTCTTTTCTCTTCTTTCTCTCTTTGGATTCTCGAAGACCCCCTCTTACTCCAAACTTTAAACTACCCCTCTCTGTCTAATAATTCCACAGGGAAGAGCCCTTTAATTTAATTTAAATGTCTGAGGTTTAAATTTTTAATTATATTTTGCTTTGTGCAATTGATTGTGTGGTTTTTTTTTTTGTTGTTGAAAATTGTGGTGAACCCAATTGTGGTGTTGATTTTTGGGTTGAATACTTGAATTACTCGAATGGAAGATACATCCGGTACTCCTGTGGGTTCGGTCTCCTCTAGGCCTTTACATATTGTGTCCCTGTTACTTGAATAATTTGATGTGGTCATTTTGTGTCTAAACTAATTGTGGGTGTTGGTGGTGCGCAATTTTATTCCACGAAATTTGCTTCTGAATTTTTTCTTTGAAGTCCATAGAAGGCCTAAAAATGTCCCTGTTATGCACGTGCGAAGTCCAGGATGATGTGGATGATCGGGTGGGCCATTTTTTTGTTATGGTATATGAATTTAACATCAAATAAATGAAGTCCAGGATGCTGCTTATTTTCATTGAAGGATAGGCCATTTTTTAAGGAAAATAGACTAGTTTTAGGCATATCTTTTTGGTTATGGTATATGATGATAGCTTGGATATGTGTATACATTAATTACCATCTTTTCGACGACATATAATTTCGACAACATTGCCGTGTTGCAATCTTTTGAATGACTTGCATGGTTATGAAGACATAGCAAATTGTGCATGTCTATCTATATCGCCATTAACAATTAACATGTTAGTTTTTGACAAGGAATTAGATTGCAACAACCTTTTTCCAACCTGTAAAAAGGTTAAGTTAAATATTTTTTTAAAAATAAAAAATTATGTCGTTTAACAAAGGAAATGGAGGTCGTAAATAGATTATTTTTTGCGGAATTTGAACAAAATGCGAACAATATTAGTGATGCGGAAGGTGTTGTCAGTGTCAGACTTTTTCACGAAGAAATTTAAAAGCCGTCATAAAAAGTATTACCTTCTAGGACAGTTTAAAAAAATCATTGTAAAAACTAAGGATGCCTTCTATGACAGTTTGGTCATAAATGACCATCTATGATGAAGCCTTCTACAGCAGTCCACAGCGGAGCCCTAGACCGTTATAGAAGATCTTTTACGATGGTTCCATAAACTTTCTAGGATAGATTATTCCTTAGTGAAATCACTAAGTAAACTTATTCATTGATATACTTACCAAGACATTGTAACTTTGATAAATACATTCTAACTTCTAAAGATACATGTAATGAACATACCTGGGATACATGTAATGAACGTACCTGGGATGTTTAAAATGCAATCTCACTTGATAATATTTTTGCGCAATGAGGAACGATAGATCGACTAGGCCCCGATTCTGCTTAAGAAATGTAATGGTAGGTATATGTAGTCAATCAACAACGCTCACTCTCATAATTTATAACTTTAATAGAAATTGATTAATTAAATGGCATCTACAACCTAGGATCTCAAAATAAGATAGATTACACTAAGACGATTCGAAAACTAAATATACTAGGGTAATTTGACTCAAGGTAAAATAAATTGGAGCAAAATAGACCAAAATAAAATAATTGAGGTTATAATGAAAAGACTTTAGAGGTTATAAATGGAATATGAATTTTTGATATTTTTGAGATGAATAACAAGAGTTTAAGGCCAAGAGGGGTGTAATTAGGTTTAGAATTACCGTGATCGTGCCAATTTGGCCTAACAAGCATTATTCTTGAGTCATTACTGTCCTCACTTCTCCAATTTCATTCACATGCCCATTTAACTCAGTTTTCCAACCCAATTGAGTTTTTAATCAAAGTTGTTAAACTCACTGAACTCTATATTTTCTTTGCAATATCCATAATCATTGGGAACTTTTAGTTAAGCTCCTAAAATTCTAATTCACAGTCTTGCAATATTTTATTACCGCTTCAAGGTCCACCTTAGAAAACTTGTATCTTTCATCCTGACCTCAAAATTGAGACATAAAACCCTAACATGGAAAGTTTAGGAAGCCCTACAATACTTTTATTCACAGTGCAAGACACAACTATCATAACACAGCTTCTAAAATTGAGCTTAAGCAAAACTATGCACAGCTCCAGTTTATTATGCGCAATCTTCATAAATCGCCTATAACTTTTTCACAAAACTCAGAATGTAGTGATTCAAGAGGCATTTGAAAGATAACTCATTGAACTACCTATCTACCAAAAATTACAATTTTTCAATGGATCAATAAATACCAGTTTATTTCCAAATTCTCCCTATGTTTGGGTTTGTTTCTAGTCCTATATGCTTTTTTTTCCCTGCGCATAATCACTCAAAATGCTCCTATAAACTCATTTACTTGATAATAAACCAAACAACCTCTTTTGAGCAAAACTCACATAACATCATTCTGTTAATTTAATAACACATCCAACCTCCAAATTTTACCTAATTCAATCCAAATGCTATACTTGATTCAAAATTAAATTAAGTCATGTATAAGTATGAAACCTTATGTTACGCCGCATTCAAGTTTTCATCCAAATCACCATAATTGGATTTAATAAGATTGCCAACAACTTTAAATCCATTTTTATGCCAAAGATCACAACATTAAATCAAATTAAATAACAGAAAGTTCATCATTTTGAAAATCTAGCTTGTATGATCAGATATAATTGCAATTCTTACATGTTTCTCTTCTTAATCAACTCAATAAAAAATCAAACAAACACTTGTTTATGTAAAGATAACGTGATCCATAATCAATTCCAACATAAAGACCCAAAAGTAAATATGATTAGGATAGAATTTTACCTTACTTAACCTTGAATATAAGGTCATGGTGGTAGTGTTTGGCGGTGGTAATAGTTGGGGATGATTGTTGATGGTGTCGGGGGTCGGGGCTAGTGGCCGGAGGTGGTCGAAGGTGGCCTTGGCTAGTGGCAAAAAGTGTCGGTAGCTACCAGAATTCAGCAATAGCGGCAGCAGCAAAACCATAGGGGAAAGAAAGAAAGGAGAAAAGAAAGAGGAAACTGTGTGGCTTTGCTTGTTTCAAATTTTCTTTGAACTTGTCTTATAAACCTAGCTGATATTTAACCTCTAAAAAGGGGCTTTTCGCTAATAATAATTAGGTATAAATACTGATAATTAGCAAAACTCAATCTACCATCTTGTTGGGCCTCAAATTGGACCTAAATGAATTGGATCGGAAATAAAATACTCTGTTACGATAAAATTTTTGTGTGACACAAAATTAAATTTTTTATGGTGTTATGGAAAATAATGTAATTGCTTGAATCCCATTTATCAGGGCCTACAATCGATTCATCCGAAATTTTACAATAATTAAAACCCGAATTGCAAAGTGGTGGCCCAAATGTATTTTTTTCCAATCGGAATGATTAAATACAATAAATAAATGCGACGAAAGTAATAACATGACTTAATTAAATACACAAAAATGATTTCAGATCAGGCTATTAAATCAGTAGTGGCAGCAGTAGTGACAGTGAGAGTACCGCCAAGGTTGCTGTGGCTGACCAAGCTTCGCAACACTATCTCCGTTGTGGTTTGAACATTGCAGGATAAGTTTTTTGTTATTTTCTTCTCTTCAATTGCCGAATATCTAACTATGCTTGGGCGAGAAAATGAATGTCTTTATTGTTACAGGTGTCAATTAGTCTCCTCAAACTATGTTTTTGCTATGTGATTAACTAAGCAAACCAATTTCAAGAGCATCAACAACATTTTTGTAATACTATTATGCGCACAATGGTGGAAGGTGGGAAATGATAATTCAAAACTTCAAAGAAACAAATAACATTCGCCAAAACCTTAAGGGGGTAAATGACAATAATTCATTTGTTTAGTATGTTGCTAAACATTTTTATAGTATGAAGATAAAAAATATATTAGGTCTATAGACGTTGATCTGCATCCATTTTAGTTTGTAGATAGCCATTTGGATACCTAAGTACTAGCCTTTAAAGCTGCGCTAATGCACGATTTGTTTTAAGATTTCAGCTAAAATAATTTTGAAAAATTATAATTGACCTTACGCTTTAAATTTTTAGAAATAATAATATTAATACAACAGCAATTCATTTACTTTTTTTCCATCATTGAAGTAGCTCAAAAGACACAATTTATTATGATAACATTAAATTACATATTGTTTAAATTCTTGTTTTTAAACAAAATTTTAACAAATTCCTCAAAGGACGCGAGTCGCAACCGCAGTATTAGAACTAATATACATATACACACATACATACATACATACATACATATATACATACATACACACACACATATATCAATATATAAATATATATATACATATATACATACATATACATA
>NCQV01037977.1:7821-19790 GCA_002740545.1 Lophocereus schottii
ATGGTGTCAACTGTGTTGGAGTCTTGTACGTTGTTCAATATGCCCAAAGAGC
Source organism: Lophocereus schottii (assembly GCA_002740545.1). NCBI lineage: Eukaryota > Viridiplantae > Streptophyta > Magnoliopsida > Caryophyllales > Cactaceae > Lophocereus > Lophocereus schottii. The sequence continues at coordinate 7,874 of NCQV01037977.1, forward strand.
TTCTCCTAGTCTCTCATGCCAATCCCGTTTAGACTTTGTGACAACCTTTTTGGGTAAGTTGCAAAGTGTTTTTTTAAAGGCTTCTTCCAAGCCGTTTGCAGGGGCGTTGTACATGGAAGACTTATGTTGGGAAAACTTAAACTTCTCACACATATTTGTCATTAGGCTGTTGAAGAAAGGCTTACCATTATCGGTGATAATGTACCTCGGCACACCATACCGATAGATAATGTGTGTCTTTATGAAGTCTACCACATTTTCTTTTTTGATTCTCTTAGTGGAATTGCTTCCGCCCATTCAGAGAAGTAATCAGTGGCAGCTAGGATGTAGGAGTGACCAGCAGACGAATTAGGCATGATTGGTCCAACGACATTGAGGCCCCATGCCTCAAATGGCCAAGATGCAACTGTTGGGTGGAGAGGTTCAAGAGGTTGATTTATGAAGTTAGCATGGAACTGGCAAGTATCGCACCTCTTCACATAATTTATGCAATCTTGCACTATAGTGGGCCAGTAGTAGCCCATCCTTTTAATGCGATCATGTAGCCTTGGCCCTGATTGGTGCGCTCCACACACACCTGAATGAGCTTCCATCATTGCTTGCTTTGCTTCTTAAACGTCCAACCATCGTAACAAAAGACCAAGAGGGGAGCGTCGATAGAGCATCCTGTTGTAGTAAAGGAAGCTTGAAGCCCTCCGTTGTATTTTTGCCTTATGCCTTGGGTCACTAGGCAGTTTTCCATGTTCTAAGTACTCAATTATAGGTTGATACCAGTCTTCTGCATTTGTTTTAAGAACACATATCATGTTGACATCTTCCTCTGAGTCTTCATCATCCAGTGGAACAACCCAGCGACTACATACTGGAATAGCCATTCCTTCTTCTACCCCCAGTGCCAAAGTGGCTGCGAGGCTTGCTAGTGCGTCAGCCATCTTGTTGGCACTCCTTGGCACATGCTCTAACTTGACCATGTCCAACTTATTTAGCAGGCGTAATGCTTGCCTGTGATACAGGACAAGGTCCTCTTTTTTAACCTCGTATTCATCAAGTAGTTGATTAATGACCAACTGCAAGTCACCATATATGTTGAGATCGATGATCCCAATCTCAATAGCCATTTCAAGGCCCAAGTTAAGCACTTTGTATTCCGTCACATTGTTAGAGCATAATTCAGTGAGTACAAATGAATACGGAAGAATGTGCTTTTCGGGGGAGAAGAAGACCACTCCTGCACAGTGCTATCACGTCTAGCTGCACCATCGAAATACGTTTTCTAGGGAGGGAGGATATCGATGTAGAACACGCCTTCTACCGGCAAATCATCATTTAGCTCCTTAACCACTCTTTGGGATACATATACAAGGTCGTACTGTTTTAAGATGACCACCCATTTTGCCAGTCACCCATTTAAGATTGACCTAGACAAGATGTACTTGATGGAATTAGCTTTGGAGATCACTTGCACTGTATAGGCCTGCATGTAATGCTTTAGTTTCTGGATGGTAAAGATAAGTGATAAGTACATTTTTTCAATAGGGGAGTACTTCAACTTAGCACCGACCAACGTACGACTTAAGTAGTACAGGGTGACTTCTTTCCCTTCCTCGTTTTCCTGTACGCATAATGCTCCTAGGGATTTTTCCTAAGCTACAATGTACAGTCGAAGAGGCTTGCCTGGGATGGGTGCCCCCAATACCGAAGGATGGGATAAATATTCCTTTATTTTCTTGAAAGTTGCTCGACATGAGTTGTCCCATTCAAACAGCGCTCCCTTTTTCATGACGTGGCTGAAGGGGTGGCAACGTCCTGCAAGATTTGAGATGAATACTCGGATGTATGCCAAGCGACCTTAAAGTCTGCAAAGCTCTCTAAGATTCTTCGGCTCAGGCATCTCTTGAATTGCCTTGATCTTCGATTGGTCGATCTCGACTCCCCGATGGTGAACGATGAAGCCCAGGAATCTTCTGGAGGTGACACCGAATGGACACTTGAGCAGGTTCCTCTTTAATTGGCATCTCCGTAATCTCTCAAGGATCAAACGAAGATCTTGTATGTGGTCCTCCCTCTTTTTGGACTTGACTACCAAATCATTGACGTAGCATTCAACTTTTTTATGAAGCATATCGTCAAAAATTATTTGCATTGCCCTTTGGTAAGTTGCTCCTGCATTCTTAAGTCCGAAGGGCATCACCTTGTAGTAAAAAATGCCTTTAGGTGTGCGGAAAGCTGTAGCCTCTTGATCTTCTGGCGCCATCAAAATTTGATTGTATCCTGCGGTACAATCCATGAATGAAAACGCTTCATGCCCTGTAGTTGAGTCGATCATGAGTTCTGTGACAGGTAGCGGGAAATCATCTTTTGGACAAGCGTCGTTGAGATCCCAGAAGTCCATATAAATACGAACTTACCCAGTTTTCTTCCTAACAGGCATGATGTTTGCGATCCATGCTGGGTATTTGACCTCGCGAATGAATCCTGCCTCTATGAGTTTGTCGACCTCCTTTTCAATTTCCGGTACCAACTCTGGGCGAAAACGTCGCTGAGGTTGCTTCTTAGGCAAAATACCCCTTTTGATAGATAGGCGATGAATTACAACCTTTTGGTCCAACTCGGGCATTTCTTTATAGCTCCAGGCAAATACATCCTTGTACTCTGATAGGAGTTCCAAGTATTACTTTTCCTCTTTGAGTGTAAGTAAGGAGCTTACGTAGATAGGGCAAGGCTCTTCATTGCTTCCAAGATTCAGCTCTTTCAAATCATCAACTGTAAAGTCTCAGGAGTTTCTGCCAACTCTATCTCTTAGTCTGAGTCATCACATTCGTGGATTGTGATATGATTGAAAGAAATAACTTCTCCTTCCTTCGCTTCCTCGTTAGAGCTAGAGTTTTTTCGTTGACCTGTGAAGACCACAGTACGCCTCTTTACCCTCAATGAACCGTCTGTCTTAACATCCAAAGTAGAGAAACGTTTCATACGGGAAGGGATAAAGCTCTGAACTTCATTTGTCACTTCCAAATGGCTAAATGCAAAACTTTTCTCGTGCTAAAGTTGTGAGTTTGAGGACTTTTCACCAGCTCCTATTCTGGCAAAAACTGAAGGCTTTGGTCGGGGATCATCTTTGATTCTGTTGAAAATAGAGCATCAGTGATCTTTCCCTTTCCCTATATGGGCAAATACTAACGGACATTTTTGAGAAGTGGATGATTGTAGCCTGTCAAACACAGAGGACTTTGGGTTGGGTGAAGCATTTTCATCGTCACTCACATCTACTTCTTCAGCTGAGATGTGTTGAATCACCAACTTCTTGTCCCTTCGTCGCCCAGAGATTCTGACTGGCTGTGGTGGCGTGAAACCCAGTCCAACTTTAGAGATGGCTACTGAACCTCCCTGCTCTTAAGTCTTCCTCTGAGTTTCAGTAAGGCCATGAGGCTTGACTTCGACTACCTTTTCTAAAGCAGCTAGATTTTGAAAGTCATAAACCAGCCCTCTCCATAAGCTTATATGCATTAGGATCAAATCCCTCCCTAGTCCGTGCACTTAGCAAGTCATTGCCTTCTTTAGAAGAAGCGACAAACCCGGAAAGAGGGGGCCTACTCACCTTAGCCTGCCACATCTTAAGTGCTGGAACTGTTGCACTGCCTTTTAGGGTGATTATACTAGCTCCACCATCCTTTTTGGTAGCTTTGGTCTTGATGCTTCTGCTTGTGCACTCGCTAAAGGGCGATTTATCGTCTTTACGACAAGACCTAGGTACGTACCTTAGGAGTGGTGGCATTGATCCTGTTCAAGCAGCAGCTTGTTTAGCAACTTGCTCAACACAAGAAGTGGTGCTACCTTGCTTGCTTGCTTCTTTGTCGAGCTGCTGCTTAGGAGCATCATCTTTTGTTGCTCGAGGGGCCTTCTTAGCGACACCTTTGCCTGTGGAAGAAATAGTTGGCGGCATGGTTTCTTTAGGTGCAGCACCTTCTTCAAAGAACCTTGCATATGCAAAATGAGACTCAGCCTTGGTGAATGGCTTGATATCTCTATTTATTTTCTTCTCTCCATCACGATAGTACTTAAGGCATTGGAATAAAGTGGAAGCCACTACCCCATGCTCATGAAGCCATGGTTGTCCAAGTAACAACCTATAGGAAGTCCTAGCATCGATTGCATGGAAGATGGAGGATGTCATTAAATCTCCCATTATCAGTTCAATGCGAATCATGCTGATTGCACGCAGGCCTTCAAGGTTAAAGCCTTGAATCATCGCTCGGCTCTTAGACAGTTCTTCCACTATGATGCCTAAATCGTTCATTGTAGACTTAGGCATGATGTTGATGGTTGATCCTCTATTCACGAGAATGCGCCTGACTTTCTGCTCCCTAATGTAACCAGTCACAAATAAAGGACGATTATAGGGCTTGGATCTCAACAACAAATCATCGTCAATGAAAGTGACTGCAGTGTTGCAAGAGGCACACTGAGCAGGGCCTTCTGTTGATGCTCCCACATCCTTGATTTTATCAGCTTAAAGTTATGGGTGTTGTAAGGAAGCAACAACATGTTGGCGTATCTCGTCAGGCAAAAAAAAGATTTGCCCCCAGCCCATCCGAGCTGGCAAAGCCTCCAAAACAGTCAAGGTCTTATCAGCTACTCTAGGGGACTCCTCTTATCTGTCACTTCCTTTCGTGTTCATCTTCTTCGAGCTCAGAACATGAGGTCATGTTGACTGTAACTCTCCCAAAGAAGCCTGTTGGGAAAAACTCTTCGAGTGTGATAGGGGCAAGATGCTCCTGCTCAAGGAGGTCAATAGGCAAAATTTCGTGCCTTTTGACATTCTTAGACTTCTTCTTTCCTTTTGAATGATAAGGGCTCTTCTTTCTTCCTTGTCTCTTCCTGCGGCGGAGAGGTGGCGATTGCGCTAGGCTTTGCTTCCTTGTCCTCCGGCAGGTGACAAGAGTCCATCCCTCTCCATCAACATCAGCTTTATGAGAGACATCCATGAAAGGATCAGTCTCTGTCACGGGCCCTTTGGAAGCAATTGGAATCACCACAGGCTCCAAACTTCCAAATTGAATTGTAATTAATTTCTCTGCAAGGGAGGAAATCAATTCAGTATTTACTCTACCACGAGGTTGAGTATGCTTTGGCTTCCAGGGCGATGAGGAACACTCCAGCTGAGTGGAGATATGATTTATCTCAACAGTATCATCCAAATCCAGTATTATCTTCCTATCCCTGGCAAGTTACATAATACGCTCCTTGAGCGTAATGCACTTCTCAAAAGGGTAACTAACCACCTTGTGATACCGACAATATTTTGGGTTGGTAACCCTTCTATCTTCTTCGGGCTGTTTTGGTTCTGGAAGTTGCATAACCCTATTTTCAAGGAGATCATCAAGCATTCCTGACAAGTCTGAGTCAGGGAATGGGTATTTCTTCTCCTGCAGTTCCTTCAATGTAGGATGCTTCTTTCCAATATCCTTGGAGAATCCACCCTTCTTGTTTTCATACTTGGGCTTTCCGGAGATTTGAACTGGCTCCCCAGTTGAAACAGCCATGGCTTCTTTGTTTGAGGACTTAGTGGACTTGGGATTTTTCTTAAATTCACCCTTGTCCTTTCTAGTGACAGACGAGAAAGAAGACTTGCCATGGCGACTTGCGATTGTTATCTCCATATCATGAGCTTTTGTTGCCAATTCCTGGAAGGTATTTGGATTATTCATCTGCAAGACGTATAGTAAATCCCACTCCATGCCCTGAGCACACTTTTCAACGGCTAAAGCTTCAGATAGACGATCCTTGCACTCAAGACTTAGGGACCTGCAGCGATTAATGTAATCAAGAATCGGCCCGTCCTTTCATTGTCTAGTGTTTGTTAGCTCTGTCATGCTAACAACACATTGGGTGCTGTAGAACTGATTTAGGAACTCCTGCTCCATTTGTTCTCAGCTCTCAATGAACTCTGGCTCCAAGTCTGTGTACCAGTCGAATGCAATCCCTTTTAGAGTATGAACAAACTGTTTCACCAGCTGGTCCCCCTCTGTGCCAGCGTTACTGCACATGTCAATGAAATAAGTAACATGCTGTTTGGGGTTGCCTTTGCCATCGAACTGGTTGAACTTGGGAGGTTGATAGCCATGGGCCATGCGAAGAGCATCTATCCACTTCGTATAAGGTTTTGTGTACAAGTGGGTCTTGTGAGACCTTCCTCCCAACTGAGCCTTGACTGCATTTGCTATCAAGCTCTGAATTTGCTCAGCTGGCATTGAGCCTAAAGAGCAGTCCTTTCTTACCTTGTGCTCGTCATCAGGTTCTTTGCTATGGCTGGACTCTTTATCAGAGTCTTCGGGCCCTGAACCTTTGTTGGAAGCTTCAGAGGACTTCTTTTCCAGCTTCTTCATCAGCTCAGCATTCTGATCGTTCTGGCGTTTGATTTGGGCATCCTTTTCTGCACTCTCTTTAGAGAGCCTATCCAAGGTAGCCTTCATGCTTGCTAGTTGTTCTTCGACGTTAGTAGCCGCTGTCATTATAACTGGCATGATGACAGTGTCAGACGATTCAGCTTTAGCGTGCAAAGAAAGTGATCCCTTTGATGATGCTAAAGAGGAATCACTGCCTGAATAACCATCATCTTCAAAATTGAAGGGTTGAAAAGCAGGGTTGGTGTAGGTTTGGAGTTCATCCATCCCACGCTGAATTGTTTGTGGCATGATGAAGCCAGCAACAGATTTTTGCTGCAGAACATTTGAAGCGATTCGGTTAACTCCATCAGATACCTTAGAGCCGAGGTTTTGGATCTTGTGTGATTGTGATGGTGTAGCCACAATTGATTGCTTTCTAGCAGCTTTTGTCATACTTCTAGTCATGACACCACCAGATACAGCACTAGCACTTGTTGATGCCTGAGATGCAGATCAGATAGCTTTCCTTGAAGATTTGGTGATAACGTTCTTAGGGGCCATGTTATCTTCAAGGGATTGCAAAGTTTGTATTTTGGAGAAAGAGATGACAGGCAGAGATATCCCACCGGGCGTGCCAAAAATATGTAAACGCAAATTTCACGCCTAAAATAAATTAGACAGGAAATTGATATAAACAAATTTAATCTTGTATTAATGTAGTGTGTTGGTACAATATCTGAATTTAATACAATAAAAAGGATCATTTGATTCGATCTCCTAATGACCTGAGTATTCCGAGGGCTTGAAGCTTGATCTCTGTTGATGCAAATCAGGTGAAGAACTCTAAAGGCTGTTCTTGATTTTGATCTGTAAGTGGCTGATTATGGTTTCTGAATATCTGTAAGTCTTGATCCTTCTCGCTTGATAGCTGGATGCTCCTTGCCGTCTGAGCTCTGAATTCTGCCAATGCGGAATGATCTAAATAAAGAGAGAGGACCCCTATTTATAGGCTCTGCCGGCTAGGGTTAGACCTGCATTTTAGGCCTCGGCCCAGTAATTATTTTCTTATTTTTAAATAAAGAAAAATAATTACTAATTTCTATATCATCGATGACAAGCGACGGCTTTTAATTGACCGAACTTAATTTTGACCAAGCGGGTCCACCAAAGTCAACGTAACATATGGCAATCTGTAATTAGCGGTTTTTCTTTTACAAGTGGTACCATCCAATTGGTTGCAGAATTTTTGCCTTCTACAGTGGGCATGGCCCTTTTTTTTGACTTTCCTCTTTTTTGTATTTAATTCATATTACTAGAAAAAAAATCCATTTGAATGGGAAAGTATTTTTGTTCAAGACGTATACTTGATCCTTTATTTTCTTCAAGACATCGACTTTATGGATCCAGCGGAAACCAGGATCTGGCAGGATCCATAGTTTCGTGATTCTGGCAAGAATCAAGATCCTACAGGATCTGATTTTTTTTTTTGGGGTATTTTTGGCAAGGACTGGAATCTAATAGGATCCAAAGCTTTGAATAAATCCTGAACTTAACTTGAGAGTTGAGATTTCAATTATTCTTATGATTCGCCACCTCTTCTGCTTAATCATGACGGACTTGGGAATAGGGCTTGAAAATTTTAGATGGATATAAAGCATCTCAACTTCACAGTTGTTTTTTTACCTTGAGCTTTGTCGGCTAAAGATGGTAAAGAAAGCTATCCAAATCCTTTTAATCAATTTTTTTTAGTCCTCCTGTTCTTCTTGTATCTCTCGTGCTCTAGTTCTCCTCTTTCTCCAAATCCCCTTCTTTTTGATGTTTGCTTCTCACCCGCCACTGGTTCTATCTCTCCTCCTTTTATAATATGTGAAAATGAGCAGTTTTTTTTTTTTTTTTTTGTGTGACTGCTTTTCATCCCACATTGCTTGATAATTGAAGAACTGGGGAACATGGCTATTGTCAAAGTAACTTCCCTAGGCTTTTATCCTACTTTGACTTGTCTATGTTCAGGGTATCATACAGTTAAGAGCAAAAGTAAGTTGATCATTATCAATGCAAGCCCATGAATGTGGGAATAGGTTTTATTTTATTTTATGAACCCAATAATTATGTGTGGCTTTCAACTTTATCATTTAAAAGATGTCTCTAGGCCCAATTGAATTTAATAAATTTTTTTTTAGGTTAATATTATTGGGCTATAACATATACATCAGTGCAACAGATCTACATGGTGATCAAATTTGCCTCTTAATATGGCTTTCCTATTTTTTTTGACAATTCTAGTAATTTCTTTTTTGTAAGAAAATAGACTACATATTGTCACTTATTTTTGAATTTTACAATAGCTTTCTCCTCTCTTGGATTTTTTTTAATGAACATTCAATTTTTGATAATTTGACCATTCTTTTTATAAAAGGATAATGCAGACTTACAACTACTATTTGCAAAATTGTAAAATTTGTCAAAAAAAAATAAAAAATCACATTCAACAGTTGCCCCCCGTGCATTATTCGTGTTAGGATTTTGACAACATGAATGATGCACGTGTCTTATGTGCATTTGTCTTTCATTAATTAATTTTTCCCTTTGTTGTTATTTTTTTTGTAAAGGGATACTTAACTATTATGGACGGGACTCTCGGCAACGAAAGGGCTCCATCTCAAGATGGCCGAGAATGTGACTATGGACTTTATTATAGGCATTCAAACTCCTTGCGAAGTCTTAATGATGCAGATCAAGGGTCAGTTCAGGACACTCATCTAGAACTTGAGAGGGGTTTGATGCTCAGTGGCCAACTAGGCCTGTTCTGTGAGGCAATGCAACTCAGTTTGAAGGCCATCTTGGGAAGATCTTTGCTTTGTTGGACACCCTAGCATCATTACTAGCCAAACCAAGTCTTTTGAGGCTCACACAGCAGCCTTAGTTCAGTTCAGCTTAATAAAAGCAACCTGCAGTTAGCATGCTTGAGGTTAATTTATGTTTACTTCCAGTAACTCAATCATGCCAAAGGAATTCATTCCCTTTTGATCAGTACCCTAACTCATTTATCAGCTCATATTTTGCTCCTAAATGATAAAGGTTACTTGAATTTTGCTATGGAATTTAATTCTAGAAGCAGCAGTTCAGCAGTAGCAGCAGCAATTTTAGGGAGGATTTTAGCCCTCTGACTTAGCAGCTCGTTTTGGTTAATCTAAGGGCTTGAAAATATGTCTAAATATTTATCCAACAAGGCCCTAAAATTGCAGATTCAGCTCCCTTAGTATCAGCTTTTATCCAACTTCAGAATGCAAGAAATACCCTTTTATCCCGTAGATTTCAGGGTGTTGTACTTGCTAGCAGGTTTGCTTAACCCAGTGAGATCAGCTACAAATCCCCACTCAAGGCCACCATTAGCAGGTACTTGGATGTTACTAAGGGTTGACACCTCAGTGATGGAGATAAGCAAAGGGTTTAGGTGTCAAAGATCCAACCAGCTACTGATTTAAGCTAGTTTAAGTCTCTTTCTGTTTTCTAATTTTTACCGAAAGTAGTTATGGTCGTTGATCTTTTTGACTGTATTCTGGTATTTAAGGCTTGTCCCTTACTATAATAGGAAGATTAAGTTAAATGAAAACCCCCTTTTGCTGGTTTTAAGCAAAAACTCTCTCAAATCTCTCTAACTTTAGCCTGTTCAGGTGGTGTATATCCAATTTCCTGGTGCATCATGCTTTAAGGGGTTGGTGGTGAATCCTTGTAGTTCTGGTTAGTGGAGTTGAATCCTTTAGGCCAATTCATATCTTCCATGTTGAGTTGCTAGCTGTGTTTAAGTCAAGTAAGCAATTCAGTATACATCAGCTGGTATCAAAGCCCAACTTGATTTTGGTGAGTTACTTCTATTATCCTTGCTATTTTCTGTCCTAGCTTTGTTCATTGGTTGTTCAGACACAAGAAAACCCTGTCAGAACAAAAACAATCCCAGCCACAAAGAACCAAGGTCCTCAAAACAGCCACAACATTTTGATTTTCTTACCCAAACACCATGACAGAAAGGGAAAACACTTCCTCTCTACCCCAGCAACCTGTGAGAGTTCCTAGAGGTCTCTCTCTAGAATAGGCTCATGAGTTTAGGAGGGATAGGGCTATTTTGGAAATGCAAGAAAGCATCAGAACCCTTACAGCTCAAATTCAATCGCTCATGAATCAGCCTAAAGGAAGAGAAAGGGTACCACCTTAGGACCCTGCTGGAGGTTCTAATTCCCCTCCTGATTCTCAACATGGTAGTGAATCTTCCACTGGAGATGCTAGGCCAAGGAGAAGGAGACTGCACATGGATGACCTTAAGGACCTCAGAATAGAGGCCCCTGAATTTGATGGAAGTCTAAAGCTTGAAGATTATTTAGAATGGGTTCAAGCTATGGAAAGAATTATAGAAATTAAAGGCTATTCTTGAGAGAAGACTTTCAAGCTTCCTATTTTAAACTAAAGTAGTATACTTCACTGTGGTATGAGAACCTAAAGAGAACCAGGGCCTTGGAAGGTAAACCTAAGGTTAAAACTTGGGTGAAACTGAAGAAGCACATGGATAAGAGGTTCTTGCCAGCCACCTACAAGCAGGAGCTATACCTGAAGGTCACTTCCTTGCACCAAGGGAGTGTGAAGGTTGAAGAATATATCAGGGAGTTCGAGCAGTTACAGATCAGGTGTGCCTTGAGAGAAGAACCTGAACAAACCATAGTCGGGTTTCTCAAAGGCTTAAACTCTGCTATCTTAGAGAGGGTTGAGTTGCAACCTTTCTGACATTTAAAGATGCCTGCAAGCTAGCTGTTAAGGTGGAAAAGCTGCTTAAGTCGAAAAGACCTTACTCTACTACCCCTCCTAAACCTGCTGCACCAGTGAAGCCTTTCAATTCCTACAAGCCAAAACCTAACCCTAAGGATGACAAGGGGAAGGGAAAGGAGGTTACAAGAGACCTTCCTAAAAGCCAGAAGAAGTGTTTCAAGTGCCATGGCTATGGCCACTTTCAAGCAAATTGTCCTAATAGAAGGGTACTCACAATCAGAGAAATTGAAGAGCTAGATCACATGGAGGTAGAAGAGGATGAAGAAGAAGACTCTCCTGAAGAAGGTGAAACCTCTTACCTGCCACCTGAAGAAGGTGAGACACTCATAATCAGAAGGGTCCTTCATGCCACTAAAGCCCCACCTGAAGTTAGCCAAAGAGAGTAAATATTCCACTCCAGATGCCAGGTAGCCAACAAGATATGCAACCTAATTATAGATGGGGGTAGCTGCATTAATGTGGCTTCTACTGAAATGGTCAGGTAGCTGAATCTAGCCACCATCAGTCACCCTAGACCCTATACCTTGCAATGGCTCAAAAAGGGGAATGAGGTAACAGTTTCTAAGCAAACCTTAGTTCCTTTTTCAATTGGTGAATACCTGGATGAATTTCTGTGTGATGTCTTGCTAATGGATGCTTGGCATTTGCTCCTAGGCAAATGATGTATACGTGGGTGGTAAGTGAACCAAATCAAACTCAAATAAACCCAAATA
>NCQV01037999.1:0-12903 GCA_002740545.1 Lophocereus schottii
ACTTGCGGAAATCATAACATATTCAAACTACTTCAAGTCAAGAAGAGCCTTAAAACATGCCAACCTGGCCAAATCCATTCTGGACCAGTACCCCCATGTCTTTCCAAAAGAAATTCCACCAGGCCTCCCACCTAAAAGGTCAATTCAGCATCATATTGATCTGATTCCTGGAGCCATACTATCCAACAAGTCAACCTACAGAATGAACCCCAAAGACACACAAGAGATACAAAGGCAGGTTAAGGAGTTATTGGCCAAAGGACTGGTAAGGGAGCGCTTCAGTCCCTATCCTAGAACAGCCTTGTTGGTACTAAAAAAAATATGGGAGAATGAGGACGTATGTAGACAATAAGGCCATCAACAAAATCACTATCAAATACAAACACCATATCCCCAGATTGGAGGACATGCTAAATGAGCTTTATGGCTCAAAGGTATTCTCAAAGGTTGATCTGAGGAGTGGTTACCATTAGATCAGAACTAGGGAGAGTGATGAATGGGAGACTGCATTCAAGACCAAGGCAGGCTTATATAAGTTGTTAGTCATGCCGTTTGGCCTATCCAATGCACCTAGTACGTTCATGAGATTAATGAATCATGTCTTCAGGCCCTTCATTGGTAGATTTGTGGTTGTCTACTTTGATGATATCATCATTTACAGCAAGTCAAAAGAAGATCACTTGAATCACCTCAAGCAAGTCATTCAGGTCTTTGAAAAAGAAAAGCTCTATGGAAACCTTAAGAAGTGCACCTTTCTCACTCATGAGGGCACTTTCTTGGGGTATATAGTCACTGCCAATGGTATTCAAGTGGATGAAAGCATAATGGAAGCTATTAGGAACTGGCCAGTACCTAAGAGCATCCATAATGTGAGGAGTTTCCATGGGGTGGCTTCATTTTATAGGAGGTTTATCAAAAACTTCAATATCATCATGGCCCCCATGACTAAAGTGATCAAGAGGAGTTCATGTCAATGGAATGCAAAGTCACAACAAGCCTTTGAGGAGATTAAACAGAAGTTAACTCAAGCATCAGTCCTTGGTTTACCATGCTTTTAAGAGGTCTTCGAGGTTGAGTGTGATGCCACTAGGATAGGCATTGGTGGAGTTCTGACCCAAGAAGGCAAGCCTCTGGCCTTTCTAAGTGAGAAGCTCTATGAATCCAAGAGAAGATACTCAGCCTTTGACAAAGAATTTTAAGCAATTATCAGGTGCTTGGAACATTGGAGTCACTATCTTATAGCTGCTGAGTTCATACTCCATTTTGACGATGAGGCACTTAAGTCCATCCAAGGATTACACAAGCTTAATGCTAGGCATGGCAACTAGGTGGAGTACCTCCAATCCTTCCATTTCACTATTAAGTATAAGTCAGGAAGGTTAAATCAAGGGGCAGATGCACTGTCCAGAAGGCACCTTTTACTATTCCAGTTAGAGACTTGGGTTCTGGGGTTAAAGCACCTCAAGCCATTATATGAGCATGATGAGGACTTCCAGGAGTTATGTGAAAGCTGCAAACAGAAGCCAAAAGGAGACTATCTAATTCAGGGAGGGTACTTATTCAACGGAACTAGATTATGTGTTCCAAGGTGTGGAATAAGCGAGTTCCTTATCAGAGAGGTCCATAGAGGTGCCTTGGCTGGCCATTATAGAGAAAACAAGACGACATCTATGCTTAAGGAGCACTACTTCTGGCTAGGCATGTCTAAGGATGTTCACGACATCATCAAGAGATGTACCACTTGCCAAGCTGCCAAGATCCACTCACTACCTCAGGTGATATACACTATGTTGCCTGTACCTCAAGGCCCCTGGACTGATGTGAACATGGATTTTATCTTAGGTTTGCCAAGGACTCATAGGGGGAAAGACTCAATCTTTGTGGTTGTGTACGGGTTCTCAAAGATGGCTCATTTCATAGCCTACAACAAGACCAATGATGATGTCCAAGTTGCTGAACTGTAATTTCAAGTAAGTGATGAGGCTGCATGGGGTTCCAAGATCCATTGTATCAGACAGGGATGTAAAATTCCTACGTCACTTCACAAGTTCCATTGTATCAGACAGTGAAAGAAAATGAAAATTGCATAACTACAATAGAAGAGACAGGTAACGAGTAGGGATCTATACTTGTGATGTCTTCTATCCAGTTATAAGCTCAAGCTCCCTTCTTCACTCGTTCTACATATCTCACATGTAAACTTCTTTTGTCATGTGAATTGTGTAATGAATCTCACCACTAGTTGATTGAAGCCACGTAATATGACGCAAGTAATATGACTCGTCCCATTGTCCCCTCCCCCCATCCCATGTCGAGTTTTCTTTTTAATTTATCTTATAAATTAAGGTATATTCGTTTTCAGTGTTTTGGAGGAGTGGTTAACAGGTTAGAGTCGATTGAAGCAGGTTGGTGCATATTGAAGTAGGTAGAAGCAGGTTAGAGCATGTTGGAAGCATGTTGGAGCCTTTTAGCACGCTTTTGTAGCAATTCTTCGAATGTTATGATTATCAATGATTATTATGTCGAATGCTTAACATTTCGTGTATCATTAATTCATAATATATTGACGAAAATAATGCAACGAAAGAGCTGAATGTCATTGGAATACATTAGTAAATGTTAGTCTATCATAATCATATGCCTTTCTTTGTAGCAAAAGATAACATATATTAGAAGTTCGATGGTTGTATCTCCATGTTGAAATGATCATATCAGCTATTATATCTCTACAATCATCTATTGCTTGCTTGTTTCACGCATTATATAACCCAATGTTGGGGATTGTTGTAATGTTTGTTGGGCTTTGTAAAATTAGTATCTCCTTTTCATGCATTCGGGAGAAATTGTATAGTACACAACATGACATAATTATATCAAGTGGTCGTTCTTTACTCATTTAAGGCACTCTATCCTTGAAGATTTTCTAGTGTTCCTTGATACTTCAAACATTCTCAAGATGGTAGACCAAAGTGAAGAATGGCAAAAATTGAAAGCCTCTTTATCCACAGTAGGGACCCGTAATCTTGAAAATCTTGAAGATGATAGCAAACTCCTATTCTCTTATACAGGGTTAAATATCCAACAGTGTTTAGAGAAGTCGCATTAACCAAAGAGTATTTTCCTAATCTTCACAATAAATAAGAATAAGAATTATGTGAACTAAAATTAATTTCGGCCGAAAGGCATGGGAACAAATGCGAGATTCATCTTCAGGGGGTGCGAAAAGTGGTACTGGACATTTCGAATTGACCAAATAGTATTTTCCTATCATGAAAGCGCTCCCTTCTCACCCAGTATCGCTGGTAAAATTTCATGTTCGGGCCAAATTCAAGTCCGACAATATCAAAATTCGGACAAGAAATTACTATTTGATACCTTGTTTTTTCCAATCGGACAATGCTAAATTTGGATCAAAATTGGCTTCGAACAATAGAAACATGAAAAATATTGTATCCAAATTTAAAATTCAGACGAAAAATTCATGACCATACCCAATTTTTCCAGGTTAGACAAATTCGTGTATTCAAGTTGGACACGTTGTTGCCAGCACATCGAACATTGATAAAAGTGAACAAGATTATTACAAAGCAGTGTCAGGGTTCAACAAAGTTTGAGCACGGCTCAGTGCAAGCCAGCTTGGTCAAAGCTTAGCTCGTGTCTATGCTCGTTATTGCTTATCGAGCGAAACAGGTTCAACTAGCAGTTAGTAAGTGTAAGCAGGTTTGAGTATGTTTGGCCAAGTAATAGGTGTAAAATGTTGAAAACCAACAAGCTGTTAATCTAATTTTTTTCTTTTTTTTGCGGTTTATCCATATAAATGATTTCCTTAACAAGGATTTAATGTGGATTTGACTGTGTTAGTTGTGAGAGGTCACAAAGTAGAATAAATAAATATACATGGTAGGATTTAAACTAGAAATAAAACATTTAGTCAATTTGAAAGTTATAAGTCAATCTGATTCAATGGACCCAATGGATCCAATCATTAATGACAAGTTCTTATATGCTCCTACAAACATTTGCTCAGTTGCCATATATACTTTTTCCCAAAGTATATTTGTCAAATAAATTAGTTTATTGTACTTTTGCACATATGACTTTCGAAAACATGTGTCCCTGTGATAGAGATTTTGATCATTGATCTCCTCTAATTCATTTTAACAACTCCTTTAGAAAGATGATGTTGGCAATAGAGAGTTTGATCATTTGATGGGGACCATCTCATTGAACCTCCTAACCTCTCTTCCTCAATCCCCCAAGAGTCCAGCAACACCAAGGAAGTCAGGGAAGTGCATACATTGGTCAGAAACATCATGAACCAACCCAACAGCCTGCTGCCCAGTTCAACTGGAAATTGGCCTGATTTTGTCCATCATTTGGGACCAGCTACTGAAGGGATGATTGACTGCCTTAACCACCCCCTTTAAGTCTAAGATGTTAGCTTTCAAATAAATCAAATTTCAAGGCATTTGGAGGCCATGTGCTAGGTCAAACAGCAAGATCTTTTAGACAGTGCAGTCTAGGTGTGAAACCAGCGAAGGGCAGAAACAAGGGGCATTCGGTTGACCTATTGAAGTCCAACTTTTTTGAAACTTTAGGGCTTGAAAGAAGACATAAATATTTATCAAACCATGTGTGCAAAGGGCCCCCAAAGCACCCCCTTGTGCTGCTATTATCCAGCCAAAAGGACAATAAAAATCCCCCTTTGACTGGTTAATAGCTAGCCGGTACAATGTGATGTTTTCCTGGGATTTCTCTTGTATTTAGCTACAAATTAACTAGTACTAGTGTATTTCTGCTGCCTAGAAGACTTGACACCTCATTTGGGAGCATCATTACTCCTAATGAGGTGACCTAAGTAGGATTAGACTTGCTTGTACTAAGAGGGTGGGCTGAATTGATGCTCTAGTTTACTATTTGTCTCTTGGCTGCATTTTGGGGCCTTAGATAGCCGTGGGAAGGGCCTTTAAAACCAGCCAAAGAGACTTTCGTAAACAACTTTTAAATAAATGAAAACTTTGAGTTGTGAAAACTCTCTCTATCTCTCTCAAAATCCTAATATTGTATATTGAGTGTGGCCACTTCAAGTGGGTCTCAAGTGATTCTTAAATCAACTAAGAAGGTGATTAAGTTCTGTAACTTAGTTGAAGTAAGAAGATTGCCAAGTGTGTGAACCAAGGTGGGTCTTCAAATCACCCTTGCTAATCCACTTGCATTCTGCCCTCGTTCTTGTTCTTTCTTTTTTTTCACTCTCTTCCATACCCATTTGCATTCTTGAATCCCTTTTGCCCCTCTTGGCCAAGCTTCCATTTCCGAAACACATTCCAAACACAAGACCACAAAACAACCCACAGACACATTCCCTTACAAGTTCCCAGCCGTGTCCAACTAGAGACTCAGCACAGCCACAACGTGCCTCTAAGCTCGACCGTGCTCAGCAACAGAGCACGACCTGACCGCGCCTCTCCACACGACCGTGCCACCCCCTCCTCGTCCCAAAACCACAAAACCCTCCACTCCAAGAACTAACATGTCTTCTAGCCTTACTCCTCAGCAAGTCGCCGAGTAAGCCCTCAGAGAGAAGGCCGAATTGGAAGCTCAAGTCAAGTATCTACAATCACAACTTGGTCAATTATTACAAGAGAAGAGAAGGAGCTTGAGAAGCTCTAGAAGTGCAAGCAAGCAAGACTCGGATGACTCCGAAGAAGAAGAAAGCAACTCACTTGGAGACTCCGGTGAGGATGTGTATGCAAGGAGATCAAGGAGGCACCATAGGCCTCATGACCGAAGCTACAACGATTTCATGGTGGACATCCCCAAGTTTGAAGGTCAACTTGAACCGGACTTGTTCTTAGATTGGCTACAAACGGTGGAAAGAGTCTTTGAGTTCAAGGACATCCCCAATGAAAGAAAGGTAAAACTTGTTGCTTTAAAGCTTAGAAAGTATGCTTCCATTTGGTAGTCTAATGTTATGACTAAAAGAGTTAGGAAGGGAAAAGGAAAGATAAAAACTTAGGAGAAAATGAAGTCCAAACATAAGTCCAAGTTTCTACCTCCCCATTACTTGCAAGATAACTTCCTTAAACTCCACCACCTCAAACAAGGGTCTAAGAGTGTAGAAAAGTATACTAGAGAGTTTGAACAATTGCTCTTGAAATGTGATTTGAAGGAGGATGAGTCTCAAACTTTGATTAGATATTTGAGTGGCTTGAATGAAGAAATTGCTCATGTGGTAGAACTCCACCCCTACAATTCTTTGGATAAGCTTACTGCCCTAGCTCATAAAGTGGAGTTACAAAAGAGAGTCAAAGGCAAGGGCATGGCTTCCAAGCATAACCCCGTCCTTACCCATTCCAAAAGCCCTCCTACAACCCTCCCAAATCCACCCCAAACACAAACCCGAGACCTTCTCCACCAAATGCCCCACAAACACCCTCAAAACAACCACCAAAACCCGATGACAAGAAGAGGTGTTTTCATTGCCGAGGTGTTTTCATTGCCAAAGTCTTGGGCATTATGCATCCGAGTGTCCCAACAAAAGAGTGGTCACTTTGGCCAAGTATCAAGCTTCTTATGAGGAGCTAGAGGAGGAGAATGATGAAGGAGAAAAGGGGCTTCTCATGACCGAAGCCCTTAAAGAAGTTGAAAAAGGATCCGATGAAGGAGAGATGCTTATGATTAGAAAAGCATTAAGTGGCCTTGCTTCCCAAAATGACATGGAGCAAAGGAAGAACATCTTCCACGCCCGATGTACTGTGAAGGGGAAGGTTTGCTCTCTTATCATAGATGGAGGAAGTTGTGCCAATGTTGCTTTCAAGACCTTTGTGGATAAGCTAAAGTTATCGATTTCACCACATCCAAGCCCTTACACCATCCAATGGCTCAATGAAGGTAAAGGCTTGCAAATCTCTTCTCGTTGTTTACTTAACTTATACATTGGCAAGAGTTATAAGGATAAAATTTGATGTGATATTGTGCCCATGGATGCATGTACATCCTGTTGGGACGTCCATGTTTGTTTGATAGACATTTGATGCATGATAGTCGTTTAAATACATACACTTTCACTAAAGACCATAAAAAAAATCACCTTCACCCCTCTCAAACCAACCTCTCAAAGAAAGCCCCAAGACACTCCTAGCATGGATGTCTTTCTCACTACCTTCCTCCATTCCCAACTCCATGAATTCGATGATTTCAAAGAATGGATTCTACTTGGCCATGAACCGGCCGAAGGTAAGGATTCTTCCCATCCATTGCTTGACCCCCTCATAAAAGCCTTTGATGTCTTCCCAAGTGAGGTACCCCATGACCTCCCTCCCAAAAGGTCTATCCAACACAAAATTAACCTCATTCCCGGTGCCACCCTTACAAACAAACCGGCCTACCGTATGAACCCTCAAGAAACACAAGTGGTGCAAAGGCAAGTAGATGAACTACTAGCCAAGGGCTTGATCCGTGAAAGCCTAAGTCCATGTGTCGTGGCCGCATTGCTTGTTCCTAAGAAGGATGGTTGTATGAGGATGTGTGTGGATAGTAGAGCAATCAACAAAATCACCATCAAATATCGCTTTCCTATTCCACGGTTGGAGGATCTTCTAGATGAGCTTCATGGAGCCACCATCTTCTCTAAGATTAATATTAGAAGTGGCTATTATCAAATTCGGATTTTTGAAGGAGATGAGTGGAAGACAGCTTTCAAGAACAAAGGAGGCCTCTACGAGTGGCTTGTACTGCCATTCGGTTTGACAAATGCACCAACCACTTTCATGAGGCTTATGAACCAAGTTCTAAAGCCCCTTCTTGGCAACTTTGTTGTTGTCTACTTTGATGACATCTTGATGTATAGCAAGAGTGAAGAAGAGCATGCCAATCATCTACATCAAGTCCTGAGTATCCTAACTCAAGAAAAGCTCTATGGGAACTTGGAGAAGTGTCACTTTTTCACCTCTCAAGTTATATGTTTGGGTTATGTTGTTTCGGCCCAAGGGATTCATGTTGATGAAAGCAAGATCAAAGCCATCCATGAGTGGGCCATTCCTACATTAATCCAACAAGTTCGAAACTTTCATGGCTTAGCCTCTTTCTATAGGAGGTTTGTGAGATATTTTAGCTCTATTGTGGCACCCATAACCAAAGTTCTCAAGGCCAAACAGTTTGAATGGATCGAACAAGCTCAAAAGGCCATCAAGCTCAAGCTCACTGGTGCACCAGTTCTTGCCCTTCCAAGCTTCTCCAAAATGTTTGAAGTTGAATGTGATGCTTCCGGTGTGGGGATAGGGGCAGTCCTATATCAAGACAAGAGGCCCATAGCTTTCTTTAGTGAAAAGCTCAATGATGCAAAGAGAAAGTACTCCACTTATGACGAGGAGTTTTATGCAATTGTGAGAGCTTTGGAGCATTAAAGACACTACTTGGTGGGAGGAGAGTTCATTCTCCATTCGGATCATGAAGCCTTCAAGTTCATACAAGGGCAACACAAGCTCGACCCAAGGCATACCAAGTGGGTAGAGTACTTGCAAGCTTTCCATTTTGTGATCCACCACAAGTCGGGCCAACTAAACAGACCTCTTACTCTCTACCTTGAAATCCAAAGTCCTTGGTTTTGAAATTATTAAGGAGTTGTATGCCCAAGATGAAGATCTCAAGGAGATATATGAGTAGTGCACCAATCATGCTCACGGCTTGTTTCACTTGGATAATGGGTTTCTTTTCAAAGGAACTCGATTATGCATTCCCAAGTGTGGATTTAGAGAACTCCTGATTCAAGAGCTCCATGGAGAAGCATTAGCCGGGCACTTTAGCATTGAGAAAACTTGTTCTATGCTCAAGGATCACTATTATTGGCCGAATATGTCCAAGGATGTGGAGTACTTTGTCAAATGCTGCTCAACTTGCCAACATTCCAAGAGTCACTCATGGCCCTAAGGCCTTTATTCTCCCCTTCCCGTCCCTCAAGGACCTTGGGAGGATGTGAGCTTAGATTTCATTACGGACTTGCCAAGAACACAAAGGCACAGACTCCATCATGGTGGTGGTGGGGTTCTCCAAAATGGCTCACTTTGTAGCTTACCATACCACCAATGATGCTTCTTTCATTGGAAACCTCTATTTCAAGGGGATAGTTCGACTTCATGGGATTCCAAGAAGCATGGTTTCGGATAGGGATACTAAATTCCTAAGTCATTTTTGGCTCATTTTGTGGAGGAACTTAGGTACTCACCTTAAGTTTAGTACAACTTGCCACCCCCAAACCGATGGCCAAACTGAAGCGACTAATAGAACTTTGGGCACTTTGCTTAGAGTTCTAGTCGAGAAGAGCATTAAGCGGTGGGATGAGCTACTTCCTCATGCGGAGTTCACCTTCAACCAAGCTCCAAGCAAAGCAACCAATCTTTCCCCCTTCCAAGTGGTGTATGGATACAACCCTCGAACTCCATTGGACCTTGTTCCAATTCCCAATCCCACCAAGTTTAGTTGGGAGGCCGAGAAAAGAGCAAAAGAGATCCACGAGCTACACACCAAAGTTAGGGAAAGAATTGAGAAGTCTAATGAGCAAGCCAAGCAACAAGCCAACAAGCATAGGAAAGATGCTCAATTTCAACCAGGAGACTTGGTATGGGTTCACTTGAGAAAGAAAAGGTTCCCTACCAAACACAAGTCCAAACTCATGCCGAGATCAGATGGTCCTTCTGAGGTTATTGAGAAGGTTGGTCCTAATGCGTACAAAATCGACCTTCCTGGTGAGTATGGAGTCTCGGCCATTTTCAATGTGGCTGATCTCGGCCCATACTATGATGAAGATGAAGAGTTTCCGAGTTTGAAGTCAAACTCCAATCAACCCGAGGAGTATGACGGGGACCATCTCATTGAACCTCCTAACCTCTCTTCCTCAATCCCACAAAAGTCCAGTAACACCAAGGAAGTCAAAGAAGTGCATACATTGGTGAGAAACATCATGAACCAAACCAACAGCATGCTGCTCAGTTCAACCGAAAATTGGCCTGGTTTTGTCCATCGTTTGGGACCAGCTACTGAAGGGATGATTGACTGCCTTGACCACCCCCTTTAAGTTTAAGATGTTAGCTTTCAAATAAATCAAGTTTCAAGGCATTTGGAAGACATTTGCTAGGTCAAACAGCAAGATCTTCCAGACATTGCAATCTGGGTGTGAAACCAGCGAAGGGCAGCAACAAAGGGCATTCGGTTGACCTATTGAAGTAACTTTTTTGAAACTTTGGGGCTTGAAAGAAGACATAAATATTTATCATACCATGTGTGCAAAAGGCCCCCAAAGCACCCCCTTGTGCTGCTATTATCTGACCAAAAGGACAACAAAAATCCCCCTTTGGCCAGTTAATAACTAGCCAGTACAATGTGATGTTTTCCTTGGGTTTCTCTTGTACTTAAGCTACAAATTGACTTATACTAGTGTATTTTTGCTGCCTAGAAAACTTGACACCTCATTTGGGAGCATCATTAGTCCTAATGAGGTGGCTAAGTAGGAATAGACTTGCTTGTACTAAGGAGGTG
Organism: Lophocereus schottii; assembly: GCA_002740545.1. Lineage (NCBI taxonomy): Eukaryota > Viridiplantae > Streptophyta > Magnoliopsida > Caryophyllales > Cactaceae > Lophocereus > Lophocereus schottii. Next base: position 10,534 of record NCQV01037999.1, read on the forward strand.
GGCTGAATTGATGCTCTAGTGTACTATCTGTCTCTTGTCTGCATTTTGGGGCCTTGGACAGCCGTGGGAAGGGCCTTTAAAAGCAGCCAAAGAGTCCTTTGTAAACAACTTCTGAATGAACGAAAACTTTGAGTTGTGAAAACTCTCTCGATCTCTCTCAAAATCCTAGTGTTGTATCTTGAGTGTGGCAACCTCAAGTGGATCTCTAGATCTTCTTGAATTAACTAAAAAAATGATTAAGTTCTGTAATTTAGTTGAAGTAAAAAGATTGCCCAAGTACGTGAACCAATGTGGGTCTTCAAATCACCCTTGCTAATCCACTTGCATTCTACCCTCGTTCATGTTCTTTCCTTGTTTCACTCTCTTCCATACCCATTTGCATTCTTGAATCCCTTTTGCAATCTCTTGCATTAGCAAGGCTAGAATACATCATCATTGATCTACGCTAATGGTCTGTTCTTTTCATTTATCTTTTTCAATTTACCAACTTCAACCTATTTCAATCAACTTCAACCAACTTCAATCCACTTCAATAAAAAAAATGCGAACTTCGACCCACTTTAACATACTTTAAGCAACTTCAACCCACCTCCTTTAAATTTTATTCTCACTATTTTAACCAACTTCAACAAATATACATACTTCAATTCACTTCAACCTACTTCAAACCACTTCAACAAAAAGTACCCATTTCAGCCTACTTCAACTTATCCCAACCAATTTTACCTTTTTACCAACCCCAATTTATCAACGAAAAGAACAGGCCCTAATTCGTTGTAACAACAATGCACCAAATCAACGTCCTCCACAAGTCTATCAACCAATTTGTCCCTACTAACTTGCCATCTTCTCCAATCCAGACACAAGAATTACTTCTCATTGTTGCTAACATTTCCTGGACCAGAATCCAAAGGAAAATGATGAAAATTTCTCAACTGCGAAATCTGTTCGTTACAAAGCGGCACTTGGTCAAAATTAAGTGAAAATATACAGTCAATAGATGGATTCTATTGCCAAGATGCTGTGGGAAACTTTTCAGCTAAAAGTCATTCAAAAGTAAAATTCCAGACCACTGAAAATCATTGAAGTCGACCAGAACAGCCCAAGGAACACTATACATCATGAGTCCAGCATCCCATAACGCAGCCGAGTATTTATGTTTCTGCACTGAGACATCTTGACCTACAGAAGTCTGGGGAGTCAAAACTGGGGGCAAAGGCCACAAGATGCGAAAAGCATAAAAAATCTGCATCGAAAAGGACAAAATCTATCAGCAACATGGGCATATGAATGGAAGAACGGCTACTTACCATGAAGAAAATAGTTCATTCAAATGACGATGGACTAGATGCATGCACAACCATTGGTGCAGTGGTGGGGTATGTGCAAATTCACACCAAATTAGCATGACCCCTGCAGAGACTATTTCAATCACCTACCATTAGCAATCATTCAATATTTAGAATTTATAACAACGTAGAAAAAGTGAACCCCTTGAATACAAACTAAGGAATCTAGAATCAAATATATATACATGAAAGAGAAGGGGCTATTTGTGACGCTCTAGCAATAACATTATTTAAATTGTAGACAGCACAGTCGACCTAATTAGTTAGAGCTTCATTTGGGTCTTTGCACCTTTCCATTTTTTTAAATTCTTGCTTTCTGAACCCTTGTTTTTTTGCATTTTTTGAAAATGGGAGTTGGCTCAGGATTGTCAAATTTTATTCATTCAAGGGTTCTCTGTTATTTGAATATAGTCTTCTAAAGTCGAGAGTTCCCAACTCACTCAGAACCCAGTTTTGTGGGATTCTAATTGTATGATCTATTCAAACAAATCCAATATGGAGCCTCCGACTCAGCTCAGGTACAGTTTAACCAATGTCAGCTTAGGCTTGAGCTTGGTTTGGATGCTTCCCAAGTTGAGATGAAGCATACTACAGCTTAGACTCCACTTGTGTACAGGCATATCAAACACAGACAGTTCTATTCAATATGAAAACAGACCAAGGCGGCGAAAAAGCACATCCAAGGTCCACCTTGGAACAGACCAGCATGCATCCTGCATCTTATCATCCTATGTCGGTCACCATCTATGAAAATATGAGCTTTCTGGTTGTCCTTCAAATGCACCAGATTTTGTCTAGCCCATCTATTTAAACCTCTTTGGTTAAGACCTCTCTGTTTTGTCCGAAATAAGGCCATCACACAAGGTTGCAAGCTGAAAATTTGCTGCTGGACTGAATTGCACACTTGATTGCTGTACTCGTGATCATTTGTGTTTATAATGCACACAACCATACAGCCAGCCTGATCGGTTTTTGTTACTATATTTTGTTAATGCTAGATGCTTCCAAATTTAACTATCCC
>NCQV01038169.1:16312-29818 GCA_002740545.1 Lophocereus schottii
CTCACTTCATTAACTCATTTTCGTTTTGGGCAGAACACCTCATCAGACATCTAGCTCGGTTCTAGAAAGGCAAATGGGCTCCAATTTGGGAAAATTAAACATGCACGGGATATTCCTAGATGTCTAGTTTTAATAAAGTGATATAATGCCTTCAAATTCCAAGTATCGAGGAAGATATGGGTTGAAAATCGAGCAAGAGTAAGTGTAGAGTCTGGAATTGCACATTTTTTATTAAGGAATTAATTATAATTAGGCTAGCAAATGGATGAATAAAGGGCTAATATTTCTTGTACAAGTGGTGGACTCTTTTAGAAGTCACCCACAAGAAAATCTCCTTATTACTCATCCAATTGAGGTAGTGATGACTCATCTAATCTAGCACTAATGCAGCTAATTTCAACTCAGCTTATATTCTAGATATCCCCTTTAAAAATAGTTAGGATTTTGTTGGTTAATTTTCTTGCAATCCTATTAGTTAGTGCGTGACTTGGGGAAGGGGCTATTTTCCTATTTATTTGCTTGATCCTTGTAGTATTTCTCAAACTTAGATTAATGATATTAGAACTTGATGCATAATATTTTCTCAAAATCTCAATTTTCTTTATCTTTCCAAGGAGAGTGGTGAAGTTGATTTCATCGTTGGTGCCTTGGCATTAGAGAGTTAAAGGGTGGGTTATTTTATCGCTTTTGTTCAATTGTTCTCATGTTTGATTTTATCACTAGAAGATTTAGGGTTTTTCTCTCCCTTAGGTAAGATTGATCGTTATCAACATTTGGGGCTCATCTTCTAGGGTTTATACATTTATTTGCTGAATGGTTTTCACCATGGTTTATTTGGTATTAGAGCAAAAAGTTCTTTCATCTTGGTGAGCCTTAATTCCATTAATCTTTGTATTTTGATTTTCTTAAATTTTGTTCTTTCCTATCTATTTTTGCTTTTAGTTCTACCTCTCCAAATCTATTATTTAGTCCACAAAAAACCTTAATTATAGCCCAAATATAATCTTTAACGCAAACACATCCCTAAAACTCCATAAAAAGCATTCATAAAAAAATATGTAAAAAAATAACAAAGGTAAAATTTTAGCCCAGCCTACCCATGCAGCTTGGCACGACTGTACCACCGTTCTGCACATAAAGCTTTTTTCCAGAGATTTTGCATGGCCTCCTCATTCCCTTAAGAATGACTGCGCCACTCCGTGTTTCTCATGTATTTTGCCTGTGCCACCCCACCACGCCGTGCTTCCTCTGTCTCTATCCTTTACCTTATTTTCGCTTACAAAATACTACCAACCGTGGCCAATGAGGGACATGCTTCTCACTCTAAGGGCATTCAGCCTGAGTATGCTCATGACATAAGGAGACATAGGGCCATTATTGAACTTCAAGAACAAGTAAGGAAACTCCCTAAAGAGCTTGAACCAGTGAGGGGATCGGTACAACAAAACCTACCGTAGAGGCTATGATGTTAATCCTATTGACATCGCATACTCTTCCTCTCATGAAGACTTTCATAATGAAGAATGAGGGCCTAGAAGAAGAAGGCATCCAAAGGAAGACCTTAGGGATCTCAAATTAGAGACTCCGAAATTTGATGACAATCCTAACCCAAAGAACTATCTTGATTGGGTACAAGCCATTGAAAGGATCGTTGAACTCAAAGAGTATAATGATAAAATGACCTTCAAGTTAGCTATTCTTACACTACATATGTATGCTTCACTATGGTATGAGAACTTGAAGAAGTGTAGGGCTGGAAAAGGCACATCTAAAATCAAAACTTGGTCCAAGTTCAAAAAGTATACGGACAAGAGATTCCTACCCCCTGCAAGCAAGGACTCTACCTCAAGACTACTTGTCTCAACTAAGAGAATCTAAAGGTAGAAGAGTATGTTAGGGAGTTTAAACAACTCCAAATAGGGGTTGGCTTGGACAAAAAGCTTGAACTCAAGATTGCTAGGTTTATTAAGGGGTTATATCCTAGCATTGCTAACAATATGGATCTACAACCTTATTTATCTTTTGATGATGTGTGCTACCTAGCTATCAAATTTGAGAAGCAACTTAAGGGTCATAAACCCTTCTAAACCACTTCCTCTATTCGCCCTCAAAGCACCCTTAAGGGTTTCTTCTCCCATAACAAAGTTGACGCTACCCCCATGCACAAAGCCCTTAACAAGGGTAACGGGATTGCTAATGAGCCACCAAAAAGGTTGCAGGGTAAGAAGTGCTTCAAATTCCATGGTCATGGACACTTCAAAGCGGATTATCCTAACTGGAGAACTCTCACCATTAGAGAAGTGAAAGCTACCCAAGCTATTAAGGACGCGACTAGTGAGGAGGAAGTCAAAAATGATGATCATAATTTGGTCACTCCAGATGTGGGAGAACTCTTGGTAATCTAAAGAGCAATGCATGTCCCAAAGGTTCCTTATGGACCAAGCCAATGGGAACAAATCTTTCATATCATATGGAGGGACTTGCACCAATGAAGATTCCACAACACTCATTGTCAAGCTTCAATTACCCACCAAGGTATATCCCACCCCTTATTGTCTTCAACGGATCAAGAACAGAAGTAAGGTAACCGTTTCTAAGAAAGCTCTTATTGTATTTTTGATTGGTTCATATTATGATGGGGTACTTAGTAATCCTTTGTTGTTTGACAATCATGTGATTAATGATAGGCATGCCAATACTTATACATTCCAATATGAGGGTCGTAGTCTTACTGTGACCTTATTGCCCTCATATAAACCCCTCATATTTAAAATAGGAAAGGGAAGTGAGAAAACCCCATATATGAATGCAATATAGGTGGAGAGAGTCGCTAGTAAGAGTAAGCCTTTATTTGCCTTACTTATGGTAGAATCACATGTGAGGCAGTGAAAGCCATGCATCCCTTAGTTCAATGACTCTTGATAGAGTTCTTGGATGTCTTTCTCAGTGATTTACCTCCCGGGCTCCTTCCTTTGAGAGGAATTGAGCCTAAATTGATCTCCTACTCAGTGCTGCTTTCCCAGAAATGCCAACCTATAGGTGCAATCCAAATGAGTCAAAAGAGTTCCAACGATAAGTTCAAGAGTTTCTTTACAGTGGGTACATTAGGGAAAGCTTGAGTCCATGTTTGGTTCCCGCCCTTTTAGTACCTAAGAATGATGGCACTTGGCGTATGTGTGTTCATTCTAGTGCCATAAACAACATCACTGTTAAATTTCCTATTTCTTAATTGAATGATATGCTTGATGAGTTACATGGGTCCAAGGTCTTCTCCAAAATTAACCTTGCGAGTGGTACCATCAAATTAGGATGAAAGAAGGCAATGAATGGAAGACCACTTTTAAGATGAAGTATGGGTTGTATGAATGGATTGCAATGCCTTTTGACCTATCTAATGCTCCCATTACTTCATGAAACTTATAAATGAGGTCCTAAAAGACCATTTGTTAAGAAATTTGTGTTGGTGTATTTTGATGATAGCTTGATGTATAGTTATAATGAGGCATCCCATGTGGAACATTTCTCTCAAGTGCTCCAAGTGTTGAAGCAACAAAAGTTATATGCCAAGTTTGAGAAGTATAAACTATTCACTCCTCAAGTTGTCTGTCTTGCTATATTATGTTCGGTGGAGGAATTCGAGTAGAATTTAAGGTTGAGGCTATCAAGAGTTGGCCTACTCCTTCCTCCGTCACAGATGTTCGAAGCTTTCATGGGTTAGCCTCTTTCTACGGCTAGTTCATCAAAGGTGTTACTCGATTATGGTTCCCTTAATGAAGTGCATAAATAAATGAAGTTTTAGGTGATCGAATGCGACCCAAAGAGCCTTTGAAATAAGCAAGGATAGGTTATGTTCGGCTCCTATTTTGGCTCTTCCCAACATCAATCTCCTTTTTGAAGTTGAGTGTGATGTTAGTGTGTGTGGCACTTTGCATTCTAAAACAAGAATCGTAAGAGTATGGCTAGAGTGACTTAAGACTTACGAGCATTAATTCTCTTAATTAATAAAGAGCGTCACTAAATCTATTTCCAAGGAAGACACCCTAAAAGAGGAATAAAAAAGAAGAGTACAAATAAATGCCAAAGTTACATTGCTAGTTGTAGCCTTTAAAGTCATTTAAATTTATATTTCATATTATTACCAAGTTTTACTCGGCCATGGAACCTTAAGAACCCATTTCATTATTCATCATTCAATGCAATGTTCAATTTTTAATGTTTAATGTCCAATGTTCATTGTTCATAGTTTCTACTAGTAGAATTCATTGTTTGAGCCTTTCCTATTCGGTGAAAAATTCAGAGTTCATTGTTCATTGATGTCATAGCTACTATTCATAAATTGGGTCATAGTCCAAACTAAGAAATTGCGAATAATTGATCTTTGAATACAGTGCGCCATGAAAGGCATTTACAAAGCACAGTTTTACTATTGCGCGTACACTCACTAACTCCTTGTAAATAGTTATTAACTATACGAGGGCAATGTATTGAGCTATAGTTCATTTTTTCATTTTTTGTGTTTTCTAAGTAGTTTTAGGGAAGGAGAACCAACTTAAGATGAAGAAGGAACCTACAGAAGTTAAGGGTCCAGGAGACGTGGGCCAAAGCAGTGATTGCTAATCCTATATCCTAGTTAATCATTTTACGGGCTTGGAAAACAACTCATATTTTGAGTACATGTGCAATATTAGTGAAATGTAAATCCATTTTGGACATGATTAAATTGTTGTGTGATGCCTACTTTGAGATGTTTAATAACAATCTTAGACTGTACTTGGTGCAATTGTTGTAACTGGCGGATGCTACTTATCTGGTCGACTCTACTTTTTATTTACAGCCTTGTCCTCAAGGGACAGTGGTAATGCCCTACTTTGATAGCACATTCTGCTGACTCATAATGTTTATTAATAAAGGCATTTAGAAAATAATTAAGTTAGCGCATTATAGACATGCTATCAGAGCAAACTTAATGTCTGCATAACCAGATTAATGTCATCAGAGCAAACTTAATGTCTACATGGCCAGGTTAATACTGTCATTTGGGGTCTAGATTACTAATGCTTTAGGTATGTTTATATAAGGAAGATAAAATTCATAAGAATAAGGTTATGTGTGTAAGGCATTAATGAATAAGCCTTGGGGTTGATAAAGAGGTGTGAGATTCTATAAAATGCATACAGATAGATTGCAGGACAGGATCCTTTTGAAGTGGCATCCCCTGAGATCCCTCAAGGTCCCCCACTTACCCCAAACCTCCCTAACAAGAAGACCCTTTTCATGCCACCACTCACACTAGAGTTACCAACTAATATAGAGAGATGTGAGATCGACATATCTAATATCTAGGCTAGGGGTAACGGGTATCATATTTAGGGCAGAGGGAACAACGTGATTTAGGTAGCATGGTGAGTGTAATCAATATTCCTAATCCCCTAAGGTGATACAAATAAGCGTTTATGAGATTGAAGAAGAGTCTTGGAGCTCTAGATCTGAAACTAGTAATAGCAATGACCCAAACTATAAGACCAGGGGATGGATAAGAAGAGGAAGCTAGAAAAGGAGTTGGATGTAGAAGTTTACTGAGGAGGTGAATTAGGAAGTAAATTTGTAGATATGTAAAAAGGTGTAAATATGTAAGGTAGCAGATAAGGAACTGATCCTTAGGGGACATACAAACTTAGTAGTGGTACAGGACTTCTGGTTGTAAGGTTAGAATAGTGACTTGTCTAACCTCACCCAGCCATTTTGATTTAGGGAACAAGCCTTTTGTATAAGTACCATAGAGAAAGTACTCTTGGTAGACTAATGTAACATATGTTATAGCTAAGTTAATGAATGTGCATAAGTTTTATGCGCAAGGATACTGGAATTGTTAGATTACTTACAAATGAAATTTCCAACAATGGAATCCAAAAATAAAAATAAAAATATGGTTTAGTTTGTGACACTTGACTGGCCAATATAATCAACAAAGGTAGCAAATTGGTCACACGAGAAGAGTAAATATGAATAAATAATGATGAAGAGAAAGCATGAATGTGTAACCACAAAGGATACGATTAAGCGATAGGTAATATGTTTGCATATAGGTTGGACATAATGGAGGATCCAAATGACAACACTCTAGAAAACAATATGCAAAGAAAAACATATAATCTGCGTTAACCCACTTTGCTAATAAAAAAAATTTCTAGTAGTGACCCCTCAAAGAAGTCAGGAAGTTGTTAGTGTACCTCCAAACCTTGAGAACGTTAAGTGTCAATAGGGACTACTAGATGACTTAGATTCTGAATTGATGGACAAAAATTGTGGATGAAGTAACAAAGAAGGTTAAGAGCTTTGGATGTAATAAGGACGAAAAAGAAAATAAGTTCTTTAACTAGGTTGCAAAATGGAATCCAAAAACATATGATAGCAAAGAAGACTGAGTGTTACTGGATGAATGGACTAAACAGATGGAAAGGATATATGATGTTGTGGAAGTTGATGATAATAGACGTGTGACTATTAGGGTTGGGAATAATTAAGTCCACCTTTTGAAGTTCTGAAGCACTTGTTGTAAGTTTAGCAAGGCATCGCTATCCAAAGCACTTGCAAAAGCAAAAACAGAGGGAGTTCTTAACCCTGAGGTAGGATAACCTATCAGTAATAGAGTATGCAAGCGACTTTACTGAACTCTTGAGGTTTACCTTAAAGTATGAAGCCACAGATCAAATAAGGATGGTAAGATTTGAGGAAGGCTTAGCACCTTATGTTGGGGACTGATTGGCAAGACAACCCGTACAAACTAGTTAAGAATTGCATAAGCATACGACGGAAATCAAACGTGTGAAAAATGAGTTGAGAATGGCCAACCAAGCCAACCTAGGAAAAGGGTGGAATGAGAAAGTTAGGCTGAGAGACTTCCTAATAAGAAACCTACCAACATAAGAGCAAAACCCCAATGCTAACTCTTACCAGAAAGCATTGCGCTAAGTGTAGTTGTACAAGCCACAATACTTTAAAATGTAGGGCAGGAGCAATTCGTTGCTTTTGGTGTGGAGATCCCGAATCATCTGATTGTCAACTACTATGCTAGATCTACCTAGCTAAGGAAGGGTCTTGCTTCAGCTCATAAACATGGTATGACCACCGCCCCTGTGAATAGTCACCAGGTAAGCACAGTTTTTGTCATCAACAGGAAGCAAGCCGATTTCCTAGGAATGGTTATGACTGGTATGCCTACTTTTAATTCGACAGCCATTGTTGTTTTATTTGATTCGGGATCTACAAATTCATTTATTTCATCAAAAGCTGCATCTCAAATAGGGATGGAATCCTACAAACAATTTATAGCTTCGTATATGAATTTGCCCATAGGAGAAATCGTAAAATATAGTGATATGTACGGGAGTTGCCCCATTACTCTAAAGTAAGAGGAGTTTGAGGATGATTTGATGTAGGTCGGTTTATCAGAATTTGATATAATTTTATGAATGGATTGGTTATTGAGCTATGGAGTAAAGATTGATAGCCAAAAATATTGATATCCCCAAAAGGGAAAAGGGGGAGGAAAGATGTATTTTTGGGGGAAGCAATAGCAGTGAGGAGTGTCTTATAATATCCTTAATGGTAAGGGTGCAAGGCATACATATGCTATGTTACAGAAGATAAGAAGAAGAAACTAAAAGTTGAGGATATTCTGGTGGTCAAGGAATTTTTAGGTGTGTTTTCGGAGAAAATCCCTGGGTTACCACCCAAAGAGAGAATACCATTGAAATAGAGGTAGAACTAGGAGCGCTCCTATCTCGAAGCCTACGTATAGGATGCCCTAACTTAGTTCAAAGAATCGAAAGTTCAATTGGAAGACTTGTTACAAAGGGGTTATACAAGACAAAGCATATCTCCAAGGAGAGCACCGGTATTCTTTATGAAGAAAAGGGATGGAACTTTGAGATTGTGTATTGATTGTAGAGAACTAAATAAGATCAATATGAAGAATAAGTTACCTAGGATTGATTGTTTATTTGAACCACTATAAGGAATAGGAGTTTCTTAAAGTTTGACCTTGGTTTAGGTGCCACCAATTAAGGATCAAACCTAAGGATATCCTTAAAATGGCATTTAGGACTCGCTCTGGTCATTATCAATTGATGGTGATGCAATTTGGGTTCGCCAATGCTCTTACAAGCTTTATGGATTTGATGAACCAGGTATTTAGGCCATATTTGATAAATTTGTAGTAGTTTTCATTGATAATGTCTTAATATTCTAAAACCGAAGAAGAGCATACTGCGCATTTGAGAATCGTGTTGCAAACCGTAAAGGAGCACAAGCTTTATGCTAAATTATCAAAATATAACTTTTGGTTGATGAAAGTCACTTCTTTAGGGCATGTGATTTCTGAAGAAGGGATTAAGGTGGACCCACAAAAAGTAAAAGTAGCTACGAAATGGCTAAAGCCGACTAACATTACTGAGGTTCAGAGAAGACTAGGAAGTTTGAGTGAAAAGATAGGTGTGAAGCTGCTTTTTAGGAGTGAAACATAAGCTTATCACTGCACCAATCCTAGCTTTAGCGGCAGAAGGAGAAGAATTCACCATTTATGGTGATGCTTCTAGACAAGGTATAGGATGTGTCTTAACAGAAGACAGAAAGGTAATAGTTTATGCTTCTGAATAGCTGAAGCCTTACGAGCAAAATCACCTACCTATGACTTGGAACTAGCCACAGTGGTTTTTGGACTAAAATCTAGAGACACCACCTCTATGATGGCTCCTTGCATGATCACAAAAGTCCCAAATACATCTTCACTCAAAAGGAATTGAATATGAGGCAATGTAGATAGTTACAACTTCTCAAGGATTATGACCTCCAAATGCAATGCCACCCAGGAAAAGCTAATGTGGTTACCAATGCATTGAGTCAAAAAAAATGTATCATAGTGTGAATGTTGTGACAATAGTGCGACTAGCGGTTTTGACGGATTTAGAAAATGTGGGCATAGAACGTATGCTAATGCAAGAACCTAGTTGTTTCTTGAGAGTATGGTGGTTCAACCTATCCTCTCAGATGAAATCAAATAGGCACAAGTGGGAGATGAAGAGATAGAAAGGATTAAGATAAATATAAGCAAAGGAATGGTATTGGGTTTTCTAGAGGACAAACAGGGAGTTATTAAATTCCAAAATTGAATATGTATGCGTCAAACGATGACGTTAAAATAAAGGGTAATTCTTGTAGCCTACAATACAAAATATTCCATCCACCTGAGGGGAATAAAAATACATAGAGATTTAAAACAAACCTTCTGGTGGAGCAACATGAAAAGAGATATAGTCATGTGGGTAAATGCCTTACTTGTCAAAGAGTCAAGGCTGAGCATGAATGAAATGTTGGTGAGTTAAGACTGCTAAAAACTCCTACGTAAAAAGGGACTCCATTTGGATAGATTTCGTAATGGCGTTAACTTTGACAACATCAAAGAAGAGCGCCATTGGGTGATAGTCGATAAACTCACCAAGTCAACCCATATTGTCACAATACATGATTCTTGGGAAGTGGATAGGTTGGCATAAATTTATATTAGAGAAGTGGTGATGTTACATGGTACCTCCTGACATTATCTCCAGCAGAGACTCAAGGTTTTATGCCTAATTTTGGAAGGCTTTGGAGAAAGCTTTTGGTACAAAGTTATAATTCAGTAGTTCCTTCCATCCTAACATGGATGGATAAACTGAAAGAGTAAAGCAAATCATTAAGGACATGTTACGAGCATGTGTAGTGGATTTCCATAGAAAAATGGGAGGAGTATTTACTGGTAGCAGAATTTTCGTATAATAATAGCTATCAAACTACTATAAGAATGACCTCTTTTGAAGCTTTATATGTTAGAAGATGTAGAACTCCCATTTGTTGGAATGATTTGGAGGAGACTCTAATCTTACGACCTGAAATGGCTTATGAAATAGTGGACAAGATCAAAGTTATCCAACAAAACATGAAAGTAGTACCAGATAGGCCGAAAGTATATGCGGACCAAAGGCGGAGGCCTTTGGAGTTTGAAAAAGGGGGTAAAGTGTCTCTAAAATTTTCTCCTGTTAAAGGAGTATGGAAATTCAACATTAAAGGAAAGTTAAGCCCGTGATTTTTTGTGCCTTATGATATCATTGAGAAAATCGACCTAACTACTTACCGCTTAGACTTACCACCTGAATTGCAGAATGTGCATGATATGTTCTGTATTTCTTAACTTCGCAAGTGTGTGCATGATCCAACTCATGCAATAGTTTATGAATTCTTGAAGATGAGGCTGATGGGTTAATTTACGAAGAATAGCCTGTGGAGATAATAGATTAAAGAGTAAACAATTGCATTCAATGCTATACCTTTAGTCAAAGTCATATAGACCCATCATAAAACCTCTGAGGCTACATTGGAAGCTGAAGATGAAATAAAACATTGTTACTCACATGTATTCAAAAGGTATGTTCAGCATATGTTTCAAGGACGAAACTTTCTTTAAGGAGGACAGGATGTAATATCTTGCAATAGCCTGACCCTAAATCATGTTTATTTATTTAATTAAGCCATGTTATTCATTTTTCACTTTTTCACATTTATTTAACTCATTGAATCATCACAGTTGTGAACATTCATGTCGGGCCCCACTTTACAATTTGAGTTTCATTTACCGGAAATAACTTTTCGGAGAAATTGATATTAGGCCTCGATATTTATGATTTAAAAATTAAATTATTTTCATAATTTTTTTTATGACATTACATTTAATTTCAAGCTTCGGAAAAACAAATTTAATTAATCGCATCCGGTTTGGTTTTTTTGTCCAACCCGAGCTCATTTAAGCCCAATTCTGGCCCAACAAGCTACTACCTCATTTTGCTTGACTAAGTAATACTGTGTGCGCTGAATTTCCATTGGCTTGAGCCCATTTTGCTAGAGTTTTTCTCAGCCAAATAAAGCAATCATTTATCTCAACCAAGTATTTAAGATAAGCATGCAAATCACAAGCAAAGGCTAGCCATCCTCTATTCTCTCTCGACTCTCTCTACTCGGCCTCTCCCTCCCTCCAGCACTGCCACCACTATTCTGGTGGTTTCAGGCCACCAGCCGCCACCCCTACAGACCATCCATTCCCCATACCCCCTCATGCATCAAACCTCCAATTACACTCCTTTATACATGAACAAAGTGAGTAAACCCTAACTTTATCTTGTGATTTTGGTTGTATTTTGGTTTTGATTCTTGTTTTAGACTAGTAATCATGTTGTTTTGATGCAATCAAGCGTTAGTTTGATGTTTTATTGGTTGGATCTTCTTAAAAGAAAGAAAAGATGGAGGTTGTTCATGTTCATGCAAGTTTAGGGTGTAATGATGGATTTTGGATTGTTTTAAATGAGATTTTGTAATCTTTGGCATTGATAATGAATATCAAGATGTTTATGATGATTTATATAAATCAAAGAGTGATTTTAGTGGGTGGTTATGTGAAGAAAAGCTTGCAAAATGTGTTGATTGAGCTATATACACACCCAAAATAGGGATCAATTCGGGAATTAAATGATATTGTTTGGAACATCCAAAATTCATGATTTTTGGTGTAATGATATCTTGATGAGTTAACTTTCAATAGGCTTTGGAATTACTCAATGTTGAGTTGTGTGGACAAAGTTATGAACAACTTACTCAAGACTATGCAGAATACATTGAAACTGGGAACTGAACTGGAACAGTAACTTTACGGAAAAACGGGTATTGATTGGGTCACTAAAAAATTATGATTTTTGGTGTGTGTATAGATCAATGAGGTATCGTTTAAATTCCTTTTGAATCACCTTAATTCGAGTTCTGTGGAAAACGTTATGGTCGTCTTCCTACGACTGCGCAGATTGGACTGAAATGATGCATGTTAGTGTTCTACCCTAATGTTAGGGACCTTAATGTGGGAATCATACTTGGTGTCCTGAATAAAGGTTTTAGTGGACATTATGAACTTTTCATATTGGGGTTTACATCTTATTTAGAGGTTGGGAGTGAAAGATATAGATTTTCTAATACAGACCATCAAACGGTAACATGAGTGAATATAGAACGTTGTGATATTTGGAAATATTTTTAGAAGTTTCTATATAATTATGGGTATTACAAGGGAATTACAAAGTGTAGTGAGTTCAACAAGTTTGATTACGTATAGAAACTTACTTGGGTTTGAAAACCGAGTCAAGTGAGTATGAAAGCGAAATTTGGGAAGTGAGCACAGTAATAACTCAAAATCAGTGTCCTTTGGAACAAGTTGAGGTGCTATATGAGCTTTTATGAACCTCACAACACCCCTCATGGCATGGAACCTTCTATTATCCATTTTAGAAGCATTAACCATTCTATTATCCATTTTGGAAGCATCACACATTTTATTATCTATTTCAAAAATATCAGAAACCCATATTTTATTTATATCAATTAAAATCTTTTTCTTATCACCTCAATCTTTTCCATTTCACCTATTTTACTTCAATTTATTGCATTTTATAAATCAGTTCATTTTGGTTTAACTTGTCTTATATTGAATTAAAATTAGTTTATTATATTGAAATGCACAAGTTATGTATCCCATTTCATTACTCAATTTCTATTACATATACTTTTACTTACCCAATTATACGAGTAAGGATCATTTACTGACTACACATACTTACAGTGATATTAATGAAATAGAGTTGAGGCCTAGTCTATCATTTCCATTGTGCATAAGTATTATAAAGTGAAATATCATTTTTAAAGACTTTAGGTATGTCCATTGCCTATATCTTTAGAAATCACAGTGTATTTATCAACGTTATTATGTTTTAGTAAGTACATCAATGAATCAGTTTACGTAGAAATTTATCAGTTAATTAGTGACCCCATTAGTTATCATCTATAAGGCATCCGCCCTTCAGCTAACCGCGCGGCTTTAGGCCAGGTCCCTGATCGGCTTGACAGGTGTACACCTATCCATAGATCGTAACAGTATCAAGGGGTTCACTATCAGATAATAATTAGCAATGCAGCTTTACGTTTTTCTCATTCACTATTTTTAACTTAAAGTGAATTGCAAAGTGGGCCCAACTAGTGTTTTAATGATCATTTAACAATTCTGGAATGCATGTACTGAGCTTCGGCTCACAGTTTGAAATGTTTTCATGTTTTGTTTTAGGCAAATGCTTAGAGAATTGCCCTCATGCTAACAAATCAGCTGAAGAGAATAAGTAAAGCAAGGAAATCCAGGTGGATTAGAAGTAATCCAGTATGTGCATACCTTAAAGCTGTGTATTGAATTCTTCTGTTGATGAAAATGTAAACTATATAGTGATTTATTTTACTATGGTTTGTAAACCCTTCATTGGTTAACACTTGATGTGAGTGTATATGTTTGAGGTTATGCTTGGCTATATTATTTATAGCACTCATGTTTCAAGCCTTGTCCTTTTGGATGGTGGTAATGCCTCTTTCATTGGGTTATCTAGATTA
>NCQV01038403.1:1689-11865 GCA_002740545.1 Lophocereus schottii
ATATGATTCGGTTCGGATCAATTCAGATTTCGGGTCCACTTTCAGGTGTGCATATTTCGGATGTCAAGTTGGGTATGGGTCTGGGTCGTTCGGTTTGGGTTTCAGGTTTCTGATTAGTTTTGTCAGATCTATTGAAGATCAATCTTTCCAAAGATGAATTGAGAGAGAGAGAGTTCCCAAGTAAAGAAAGCATCTAATGGAGTAGATTCAACACTTAAAATGTGTGATCAAGAGATAAATCCAAGAGGATATATCTAGGATAAAGGTTGAACCATCATCTAGATTAAATCAAGCTACTCTCTACTCTAACCCTCTAAAGCCTCAGCATAAGGGGTTAGATTAAAGGGAAGACTCAAATCTGTACCATCTTAAGAGAGATAAAGAATTTGAGATTTTAAAGAAAATCGAGCTTCAAACTCTCATATCATTCATCAAATCCGATTTTTTTATGGAGGTAATTGGATCCATAAATACCCAATGGGAGAAGCAATTAGCTATACATTAGTGGGGCAAGTGGTCCAATAGAAGGCTTACAAAATATCCTAGGAAACTAAATCAATATGCTTAAGATAATTACAAGTACTATGATATGTATTTTCTAGGATTCATCCTCTACTTTCTAGAGAGCCATGAGTAGGCTCTAATCTTCCAAATGATGTGACGCACCTTATCAACTCTTCCCTTGTATGTGAAAATCATGTCATACTAATTAATCCCCAAAATTACAGTCGTAACCTCCATAATTAAGCCCATAATCAAAACCGTGCACTTTGTAGTCATGGACTGACCCTTGCTCAGTATTTAGCCCATAACTTTCTCAATAATTGGAATTTGGGGGTGATTCAAGGCTCATTGGGAAAAATAGACATCTAGGGCTTCGCATCTATGTACACTTTGTAGAAATTAAAGCTCATGTTCCTAGTAAAAACTGAGCAAGAAATGATATAAATTATTCCGCCTAGAAACTGAAAATGATCTAATGAAGGTGTTTTTGGAGGACTAAGTGATTAACTTCTTATTTAGGACTACTAATGGCCCAACCATTTTTTTCTAACCCTGCGTAAACATTATTAAGGATCCCAAGTCAATATGGACCTTGGGGGACCTAGTCCTTGACCAATGGTCAATATTGGGCCAACTTGGGTCAAGACCCTTACTAGTTAAGGTAGGCCCAAGTTCGGAACTTGTTTTCCATCAATAGCAATATCTTCACTTAGGGTAATTATGGAAAGTTAAATCCGAGAGTCGAAATGGGCAAAGGCCCGGTATGAAGAGTTAGGTATGCTGGATGAAAAGAGGCTAAGGGCATTATATATTGTCTAAATTTACCAAGCTCAGATTTCAAGTGCTTTTAATAAGAAAGTTAAGCCTAGAGGCCCCCATGAGGGCAAACTAGTCTTATAAGAGATAAGGGTGCTAATTAAGGACTCAAAGGGAAATCCAAACCCAACTGAATGGGCCTAAACATCATCAGAACCATCCTACCCAAGTGGAGCAGTAAAACTTGTGGATATGAATGGAGAAGAATGTACTTAGCATAGTAATCTTGATCAGTTGATATTTGACTCATATGGAGCCCCCTTAATCACATATATCTTTGTGTCCAAGAAGAAATAAGGAACCCAGAACATAAGGCACCACAGTCGGTCAGTGGTGGAGGCCACGATCCATGGTGGCCTGTAACTATCATGCCTCTTTGTTTTCTCCTGATTTTGTGGCAGAGAATGCTCGATTGTTACTATTGAAGATGTCTTGGCTGCTTAGTAGAGCATCTCCACTTATAGTATGAGTAATTTTTCTCTTTAGTTAATCCCTTTCTCATCATTTGGAGTAAAAAGAAGATTCAAGGAAGGACTTTGCAGGTGGATGCTTTGAAGACTGCAAGATCATTTGAAGAATCTCATTATGGCTAAACATTTTTCTCTCTTTTACTTCTTGAACTCTGTTTAGATTTGTGCTAGTTAGGTTCATGTTTTGTTTGAACAATTTTGATTTTAGTTACAATAACTATGAGTGAGTAGTTCTTTCAGTCTAGGGATTTGCTAGCCAAAAAATGTTGTTAGATTCATAACTTTCCAAAAATCATGTGTTTGATCTCATTTCGTTGATTCAATCTTCTTGAGTTTTGATTGATTGTGATTGATTTATGCTAAATTGTTTGCATTAAAATAGATAGTAGGGTGAAGTGCTAAAAGGAGAAACGCACAATTAGATTAATAAGACTAAACTTAACTTAGTGAATCTTGAAAGAGAATTGCATGTTGAGAGGATAATTGGCTATCAAGATCTTTAACTTAGACTAAAACAAGAGCCATTGAAAGAATGGCAATTGGATGAATTTAAGTAATTCAATTTATTTCAAGAGAAAAGATTGAATTATTTTTGGTTGCTATCCTTTCGATCATCCAAACTAGAGAAAAGCACATGCTTCATTCATAGACTGCCAAAAAAGCCAATCTGTCCGACCCAATTAATTACCACGCTTCTTGATGACTTCAGATCATTTATCTTGTGTTGTTTTAGTTTTTTTAAATGAAATATAATGTATTCATTAATATAATGAAATGCCAAACTAAACTTACAATTATACTCGTGCATGAACAATTATGACGTTCATCAGTACTGGATCAGACCAAAGCAGTCTCGATCAAGGACCACATGTTTGCCACATCTGTGTAGACGGACGCATCTTTGTCTTCTGACTTTTCTTTATTCAACATAGTAGGTATAACAGTATCCAACTATCCATTGATTGATTTCACATTTGCTAGATAAGATGTTTTTTTTTTTTTGGTAAGTGGGTGAGTACAAACCTACGCTAGATAACCCTTTTCTCAAAGGTTCTACCTGCGTAATCATCACGGAGGGTACATGTGAGCTCGAGGGAGGGCGAGGTCAAAAAGGTGACATCATTTTTTATCAGTACCCCCCACTTAGCAATCCAATCAGATGCCAAATTAACTTCTCTATATACATGGGAGAGGGAGGCAGATGTGAACCAAGGAAGCATAGCACAAATATCAAGGATCAGCATCTGAATCCTCCAAGGGATACGGATACTACACTGAACTGCCTGAATAATAATCAAATTGTCTCCCTCAATGTGGATATGTTTAAAACCAGCATCTTCGGTGGCTTTAAGTCCATCTCGTAAAGCTGTAGCTTCTGACACCAATATGGATGGCTGAAATATAAACCTAGAGCCGGCTTGAAGAAGCTGCCCTTGACTATCTCTCAGCAAATACCCCGCTGCTGCACCAGCTGGAGATAAGCTTCCATCGAAGTTGAGTTTAGTTACACCATCTGGAGGAGTAGACCACACAACGCAACGGGTGTTGCCAGAAAGAGGAGGTAGATGGTGGGATGAAAATAGGGGGAAAGGAATGGATTTCGATGACGTTTCCATTCTGCCCATATACTCTATAGTAAGACAGCAATCCTGGGTGCAGTTGCCCAACACTGGATGTACCAGTCATGGAGAACCTCACAAACTGAATGGGCAGCATCGCAAAAGAAGATTGGCAAATCCACCCACGCTTTATTGCCAGTTCCTAAACCCGAGCAGCAAATGGACAACTCACAAAGGGGTGTTCACTATCCTCAATTTGCGTTAAACAAGCAGGGCAAATAGCATCGATGGGCATTCCTCTTCGCAATAGGGTACCTCTAGAGGGAAGCGCATTGTGACATAATTACCAAAGGAAGACCTGAATTTTAGGTAATACATCCAATTTGCATATCTAGCTAAACTTCCATGGGGATGAAGCAAAATCAAAACTACCTTGGGCCTTCCAAGTGGCTGACTTAACTGAGAAATCGCCACTCCCTGTAAGGCCCCAGCAGAAAGTGTCTTCTACATCCACTAACAGAATGGGAACAGCCAGAACATGACGTAGGACTGACACAGGTACGACTTGAGAAAGTTTCGTCGCATCCCATGTTTTATCAGAACAGATAAATACACTTACTTTAAGACTGAGATCCATCTCATTAGAGGAATCCACATGTACTAAATCTGCCAGACTCGAATCATGACTCCAAGAAAATGTCCAAAAATTGATCTTATGCCCATTACCTAGTTGGCACCACAACCCTTGCGCAATAAACTGTCAATGTCGAAACAAACATTTCCAAACCCAGGAATGGTGCCGTTTTTGTCCCGTTTGGAAAAACTGGTCAGGGTCACCATATTTGGCGCGCATCTATTTAACCCAGAAATTATCTGGTTGGGTTAGGTATTTCCAAGCAAGTTTGGCTAAAAATCTCACATTAACTGCCCCAGTTTTCCGCAACCTCAATCCACCAAACTTTTTTGGTTTACAAACTTTGTCCCAAGCCACCAAGGGGAATCCATTCTCGGTCTCAGACTTTTTCCAAAAGAAATTACGGTTGACTTCATCCAATGTGACTGATGTGGGAAGCTTAAAACACTGCATAGTATGAGCAGGTAATGCTTCAAGATTAGACTGAATAAGTACTGCTCACTCTGCTTTAGACAGCACTTGTGCTTTCCATGTGGTTAGTTTTGTTTCCGCTTTGTTGATCAAAGCTTGGAAGGAGTCGACCTTAGGCCGTCCTTGAAAGACAGAACATCCAAGATATTTACCAAGAGAAGAGCTTTGGGGCATATTAAAAATACCTGCAACATGGTTTTTTATGAATATGAAATGCATTTTTAGAGAACACAAGATTGGATTTATGAAAATTAATTAATTGGCCAGATTGTTGGCAAAAGGTATCTAGTATGTTTTTAAGATTGAAAGCAGCTTCTGAGGAAGCCTTACAAAAAAGAAGGTTGTCATCAGCGAATAGCAAGCAAGGTATTTTCTCTGCACAAGGAGTAATTTTGAAATTGCTAGAATGATTTACAATAAAGTTGCTGAGCTATGTCCATACAGAGAATAAATAAATATGACGAAAGGGGATCCCCTTGTCATAAACCTCGAGTAGGCTTAAAAAAACCACATGTTTCATTATTAATAATGAGGGAGTATGAAACTGTAGTAACACATTCTTGGATCCAATTGACCCAGGTAGGATGGAAGCCCATACTCTGAAGGCAATGCTACAAAAAATCTCATTCGATCCGGTCATAGGCTTTTTCCATATCTAACTTGAGAGCTACGTGACCCTTTTTTTCCTTTGAGATGGTAGGGGTTAATAGAATGTTGTCATGGATGGCCCAATGAGGGACAAAAGCGCTCTGCGTAGGTTGGATCAAACGTTCCAATGTAGGACGCATTCGGTAAACCTGAACTTTGGCAATGATTTTTTACAAATATTACATAAGCTGATAGGTCGAAACTGGGACGACATTTCCGGACTACCAACTTGAGGTATAAGAGCAATTAAGGTATGATTAATCTCCTTGAGCAGTTTCCCAGAATGAAAGAAATCTCGGATCGCTAAACAAGTATGCTCTTTTAATACAGGCCAATATTTCTGAAAGAAAGAAGCACCAAACCAATAAGGGGCTGGCTTTAAATGGGTTCATTTGAAAGATAGCCTGTTGAATTTCCTCATCCATAATGGGTTGGATGAGAGCAAGATTTTCTGCAGCAGTAACTTTGCTCAATGCATTAATAGGTTGCAAAGTCATCTGCTGACAGTGTCCAGACGTGAACCTTTAGGGAAAATCTAGAACAAATTTGTTTTCGATTAACTCTCTATCATCTATCCAATTACCAACCTCATTTTTGATAAAAGTAATTTAAGCAAGTCTTTTTCGAGCCGATGCCATTTGGTGAAAATAACGTGAGTTCCGATCACCTGCTGTGAGCCATTGCTTCCGAGCTAGGCAACCCCGATACTTTTGGTTAAAAAGCATAAGTTTTTCTCTTTGCTTAATCAATCGATTGTGCCAGTGATTAAGTCTGAAGTTATTAGAACTGGTTATGAGAAGATTTTCCACATAGCTTAATTGGCTGTATTCTTTTCAACCTGGGTCTTGAAGTTATCGCCAGCATTGCTTTTCCATAATTTAAGGTTCCTTTTGATGAATTTAAGACGTTGCACTACGCAAAACATGGGTGAGCCAGACACAATATGCTGCCGTTGTTGTTTAACAATAGCGTGTACCTAGTCATAATGGGTCCATCCTGGTTGGAAGTGAAAGGGGGGTTGTTTATGAGCTGGGGATGGACCCTGTGTCGTAAAGTAGCACAAAACAATGATTAGAGCAAGTAAATGGGTCATGCGTTATGCTTGCATTTGGATACAAAGTGTGCCAATCATGCCGTCTAATATCCCGATCAAGTTTCTGATAAACAAGTTGCCCTCAAACCAGAGATTTCCAGGTAAATGATCAACCGAAAACTGGGAAACTAGTCACATTAATCATATTTAAGATGGAAGGAATTTTAATACATTGTATGGGGGAAAATTGGGGCCCCTCCCATTTTATCTGCATGATCTTCTAATTCATTAAAATCTCCTGACACCATGGTGTATCAATCACTATATTTAGGTTAGATATACAGTTCCAAAATAACGGTTTCTCATATGATTTTGTGGGGCCAGACACTAGACATCGTGACCATTTGTTGGGTGTGAACATCAACTACCAACAGGTGTATTAAGCGTTGTTCTTTAAGCAAGACATTAGCAATAATATTAGTGTTACTCCAAAGTACCCACATACCCCGGAATGATTAATCGGATTCACAAAATCGTAACGATCAAAGCCAAATTTAGAGATTAGACACAGGGTCTTTTTTTCGGCCACCATCATTTCAGTGAGAAACAACATATCTGGTCAAAGAGAACAAATAACATAGCAAACTTCCCGCATTTGCAATTTCTTAACACCTTGAACATTCCAAGCAATGATTTTCATCATATAATGTTGGTTGATTCGATGTAATACCAAAGAAAAAGCCCCATAAGTAACGACACATAATCAGGGTGGACATTGCGCCCCTGTATGGGTATGAGATAGTCAAACAGAATGCATCCACTCATTTGGACTCTCACCTCCTCAATGGCCATTATCAATCGCTGAGGCGCCCAAATGATGTCACAAGCCCAGAGGTAGGGCGTAACTGAGCTATACCCATACCAAAGAGGCAGGCAATCTACTAGAGAATGCCAGCGCCACCAAAATAACCAAACGAAACAATAAAAATAAAGGCAACAAGGCCGCAGATCCAAAACAATCATCCTAGACCTCGGGTCACGGTAACATAGGCAACCCCTCAAACCCAGAAACGCACCATCATTGGGCCGTGAATAACTCACTCTCCAATGGGCACAGAGTCTAGATAAGCTAGGACAGGACCTAAGAAAAAGGCCTTGAGCGAGGAGGAGCACATGCCAGTCACACACAACCAGCAGTAGTAATATTCAGTGATCATTCCATACAGATTGGATACATTAACTCAGACCCACACTGGTGGTCATCCTCGTTCGATACAACCCAGCCCATTTACACAAGATCAAAGCTTACAACCCGTAATACTCCAAAATGACCCATCTCCAAGCTGTGATTTGAACATCATGAATAAGCCTAACATCTTCTGGGGCTGGCGTTCCAAATGACACCAGACACCCTGCACAGCTGCAAAAGAACCAAACCAGCAAAGCTGATTGTATCTGAACTTTCTTAAAAGAAAGTGTTTCCAGCAGAAATTCCAAAGTGTATATAAAGACACACTTGGCTCCAGAGTGCAAAATAAAAAGAAGATAGTAGCCCAAGCTTTGATCTGAGAATAAAGCCACCAAAAGAAAGGATGAGTTAGTATAAATAGGTCAATCCAACTTGCCAGAATCAAAGAACGAATACAGGCCAGGGCCAACTGTAATAGATGGAGATACCAATAAATTCTACCAAAACAAGGAAGCAGAGGACCAGCAGGTCTCAGAATCACTGCCTTCTATCATTGACCAAAGGCCAAATGGACATAATCGTCTCATCCAACCCAAAAGCGCACCAATATTGTCCCATGAGCATACCTGACACCAATAGGCGCAGAATCGGGGTATTCTTAGGTAAGATGAACCCAAGAGAGCGTGGAGAGAGAATGCCATATGCCATCCAAAAGCACACAGAGTCAAGATTACGCAAACCCCAACCCAACCATCATGAGTAAGAACTCAAACCCATTTTGGTCATCCTTGTTTGGACCAACCACATTCAAGGACACAGTACCAGACCTAAGAGGCTAAAAGCCGCCAATATGAGCCAACACCAAACCCATTTGCACGCAATAGCCAAATCTGTAAGGATGCCGACACTTACTGCCAGCCACCAGAACCATACCAAACATAAAGGTAAAGAAAATGGGTGAGCCCATTTATCAATAATAAATGAAGACTTGGCTGCCTCATCAGTAAACCAGCCACACACAGTAGCATATCCAAAATAAAGAACCCCGCAACCCACTTTCCCAAGCCAGTACAGATAAATAGCGATTACAAAAACCTTGAAATTATTTTTTTTTTTTGGTAAGTAACCTTGAAATTATTATTAGAAATATAAACACATAACCAAAAAAATACAGACACGGTAACACCTACCAGACACCAAACAAAGCAGCCCCAGTTCACAATCCAGCCCTGGTCTGACATGCACACAAAAGGAGAGGCAATACATCCAAAAAACCTCAATCAGCAACATATTACAAAACCATAACAGATAATCATAATCCTGGCCCTCCCAAAAAACACATACATCCCAGTGATAAGTGTCATAATATCACAAGCTACCGGTACTGTAACCAAAAAACCCATTAGACCATAATTGGAACCCCTAAATCCAGTCCCATAGCATGATCACAGATACGTGTATGAAGAGGAAAGTTCTTCGCCCTCCTCCAAACAACATTTCTTTGAGAACTCAGACGAATGTTAAGGGTCATTATCACCTTCTAAGTTAAGAAAAATATCCATCTCATCGTCTTCGTCAAGAGGTAAATCAGAATCTTGATCTGGGATAAAAGTAGGCACTGTACTTAGACCTGTTTCCAAATCTGAAGAACTCTTAGCGGACTCTGAACTGTGCCCATCAGTCGGAACTGACATCCACCCACAGCAGACGTATCAGAAATAATAATAGTAGGAGTTGCTTCAGGCATAACAACAGCAGTAACCTTGGGTGCTGTAAATCGAGACGGGATAGGCAAGATCCCTCTCTTTCTATGAGCATTGGGCAACCTACTTCATTTTTTAGGCAAGACAGTTACCCAGTTCTTCGCAGGAGTAGTACTACGAACCTCACTAGTAAGAGGAACACTCGCACACTCGGCCTGGAGGGCAGTTGCTCCAAACTTTTCAACCACTACCTCAAACACAGTCTTAGGCGGATCAGGGCAAGCTTCAAGAGCATGGGCCGTGCTACCACAGATGGCCCAGACTTCGTGAAGCCCCTCATATGAAATGGGTAGATGAAGAACAGAATCCGAGGTGGGGACTAGCAAAGTACCTCAAAGCGGTTTGGTAACATCCACATTAAGGCAAACACATGCAAGCTTGCCCTTCCCTCTAGTCAGCGTGTATTCATCAGCTTTAAGAAAAACCCCAACCCAGATAAAAGAACGCAGGAAGGTTGTGCTCCCAATATTCCTGCGGAAGCCTAGTAATGGTTGTCCATTAATCTACATAAGTGATGTTAGCAGCATAAGGATCAAACATAGGCACCCAGGGTCTTAAAACAAGGTTAAGGCCACTCACAAACCACGGCCTGTTAATCCAGACAAATTCTCGATCATGCACATTAGAGAATTTAAACAAAATCCACCCATCACCCATATCAACATAATCAACTTGCCCTTTAACCTGAGTCCAATCCCGCTTGGTTTTAACTCAAATAAGATGAAAAGGAATGGGATCCCCCCAATTTTTTCCAAAAAGACTCATAGTGGGCAATCAAAATCGGGGGGAAGTTGGCAGGTAGGATCTACCTTATTCGTTGATTCCAGGCTACCCGGGGCAGTATGAACATGACGTTCTGCCCGAGTTCGAGAAACAGAACCACCACGGAGACTTCCCATTCAGAGCCTAAAAGCCCGAGAGAAGGTTGGAATGGCCTCCTTAGCCTTATTGCCTGGATTATCAAGAGTGCCTCCATCCAAGTCAGTTGGAAGCTGAGGTCCGGCAGAAGTACCATCATGGGAAATTTGAGAAGCACTGAACGGATTGGTTGGGAAGCAGCTGCGGAAGGACGAGTTTCGGAAGGGGGTA
>NCQV01038482.1:0-11163 GCA_002740545.1 Lophocereus schottii
ATTATTATTATTATTATTATTACTATTATTATTAAGGTGTTTAATATTGTTACGTTTGAGGTCACATCGTCGTTTCAACCTGCAATGTACAAACAAATATATATATACATACAGACATGCATATAAAATGTTGATTTGAAATGCGGTGCCCAACCGGCTAAATTGGGGATTAACATGATTCAAACTAAAGTTAAATGAATATTAGGTTCGGTATGTTACAATACAAATCAAAAAAAAATGAAGGAGGGAATTCTTTTCACTAGGCAAAAATTTCCCTCTAAAACTAACTCCTTTTTTAAAAAACATAAATGTCTTTTGTGGCAATTAGCCATAATTGCCACAACACACTCAACTTTTTGTAGCAATATTAGATATGCTACAATTATCTTACTACTTTTAGATTATTGTAGCAAATTTAAATTTGCTACAATAAAATTGCTACAAAAAATCATTTTTCTTGTAGTGGATAGAAACACTTATTGGACAACAAAAGAACCATTCTATCTAGATCTTAACTTGCCATAAAATTGCTTAACCTTAGAATTAAAAATCGAAACCTTCTGACTAAGTTCGAAAGATTTATGAGAAATCATTTTCTAATGAGAAAGCTTTGGTTTTGGCTTTATAAATTTCAACATAGTCATAAGCTTCATTATGCGATTCTTCCAATTCGCTCAATCGAAGTCTAAGGTTGGAACCTGCTTGTTTCATGTCAAAATTAAAAACTTTCATAGATGTGGATTTTATGTTTAGTTTTAAAACCCTTTTTACTTACAAGTGCACAAGGTTAATTGTAGACTAGCGAGTGTAGGGGTGTCGATCCCACGAGAAATAATAGTGATTTGTAATTCAACTTTTCTGATTATAAAGAATAAGTCGAATGAGGAGTTCAATTATCAATATGACTTAAAGGAGCAAAAAGATGAGTAAAAGTGTCAAGCAGATAGAATTCAGATGAGAGAATGATCCAGGATTTCGGATTTCACCTTTAATGCAAATATTGAATTACTTATTCAAATGGGGATTTGATTTGTCTCTTGTGCAATCTAAGCTACAAGTATTAAGTCATAAATTAAAAAAATGAATTATAACTATCAAATAAAATTATTTATCTACTGGTTTAGCATGAATTATTCTTATAGATCTAACTCATTTAATTTCTAGCATAAATTATTCAATTTTAACAACTATAATTTTTAGACCATTTGCATAATGTCATCTCAGCCCACAAGGTCTAATATTCATTTGAGATAGCAAATTAAACTATTGTAATTGACATAATTAGACAATAGTATTAGAATGCATAAGGTAGATTAAGATCAAGTTTACACCCAAAATTATGCAATCAAAGAGACAAAAATTACCCCAAAAGAAATTAGAAAAAATAATTTTATTATCAAAGATCCATCCTAATCCTAGAAATGACTAGTTTACTCGACCATAGTTCGTGAAAACACCATGATAATTGGTATATTTCACTCCCCATGCCCAAACTTTTATACTCAATTACAACCTAATGAAGCAAACACTCTCAAATTTGACTCACAAATGAGGTGAGAAGAGAAAAGAAAAATAGCCAACAAAGCTTATTTTCTTCCAAACCCTTCAATCCAAATAGTTTTGTTTTACAAAATACTCTCAACTTTCTAAAGAAAATAGAAGATGGAAGGTAGAAGAATGCTTGGAAGAGTAGATGGATGAATGGATGAATGTGTCGAACACATGAACTCTTTTTATAGTGCAAATTCCCCCTCTCTTGGTGCCGAAAAAAATTAATAAAAAATAATTTCAATTAATATTTTGGCTATTATGATGCGAGAAAAAGGCCTAGTCTTAAGCATAAAATTAATTTTGATTAATTATGGTTGACTAGGTTAACAATTGACCATGTCGGAATAAGGTTCTTAGAAATGAGAAAGTAGCTACTGGGCATTGATATGGGCCGAGGGGCTAGCAGACAACAGGCCCACGCATGGCTCGAGAGAAGAAGGGCTGGCATGTTACTGGTGGTGCCGAAATGGGCCGCTGAAAACAGGCCCAGACGGAAGAATGTAGGTGAGAGAAAAGGGGAGAGCTGATCTGGGCCGCGAGAAAAGAGTCCTGGGGGAGTCTGGGCCGTGCTAAGACTGAAGCCCACTCAAGAGGAGATGAGGGGGGCAAGCTGGGAGGGTTGGAGCAGACGGGCTGAACAACAGGCCATGGGCCCACACGGAGGAAAGCCTGAGTAGGAAAATTGGAGCTTTGTTTCTCTTTTTTTTCTCTTCTTGGGCTTGCCCTCTAGGGATTGCATGCTTATCGGAGATCCAAATATAATTGAACAATTCCACCAAAATTCTTTTATTTTATTTTTACTTGAAAATTACATAAAATATGCATTATTTTCTCATAAAACTATATTTCAAAGACTTAAAAGTAGGTAAAATGAAGGGTAAAATTACATATAAAATATAGGTTATCAAATAACCCAAAAAGTACAGTGTTCTAATCAAACCAGCAAGTGACAACGCTTATCAAAAAGAAGTTAGTAAGGAGACATTGCTATAAAAGTCTTATAAGCAATACGATAGGCCCAAAGAGCATCATCTAGCCTTAAACACTAGTCCTTTCTATTGGATAGAATCGTTTTCTTAAGCATAGACTTGATCTCACGATTAGACACCTCAACTTGTTTGGTAGATTGAGGGTGATAAAGGATAAAAATTCTATAAGTCGCATAATATTTTTGTCAGCAAAGCCTCAAAAGACCGATGAGAAAAATGGCTATCTCCATCCCTAATAAGAGCTTTAAGGGTCTTGTACTGACATAAAATGTAGTCCTTCACACACTTGACCCATAGCCTTGTGGTCATTGGTCTTAGTTAAGGACGGCAACGGGGTGGGTTAGGGACGGGGCCACATTCCCTATCCCTGTTCAACTCCCCGCCCTCTGTCCCCGACTCCATTCCTCGTTACGGGGAAAAAAAAAATTCTCCTCTTCCCTGTCCCCAACAGGGATTCAATCCTTGATGAGGCCCTAACAGGGATTTTTAACCCACAAATTTTTTCCCTATGTAAAAACTATATTACAAGTTAGATCTTGGATGAAAGACCAAGTTACCTAGTAGACTTAGAAATAAAAGAGGGATTATATAGTTAGGGTCTTTTCAAGTAAATGTACCTATTTAGCCTTAATCTTACATTCACAAATGAAGGATTTATATATAATTTTAATTGTAAATGGGGATAGGGATGAGTTTTTCACTAGGCTGCTAAATGGGGACAGGGACGAGATAAAATTTCACCCTATTATTGCTTGGGGATTAAATGTCATCCCCATCCCTATCCCCATTCCCATCCCCATTGGGCATGAGGGTTTTTCCGCAATGCGGTTCGGGTTCTCGGTGGAAACGGGGATTCCCTGCCCTACGGTCATTCCTAGTCTTAGTAGGTAGAGCTTCCTCCCACTTTAACACATAGTCAATGGCAACCAATATGTACACAGCGCCAAAAGATGGGGAAAGGAACCCATAAAATCAATGTCTCACACATTAAATATCTTAATAATTAAAATAGGGGAGAGGGACATCACATCACAATAGGACAGGGCACGTGTAAGGTGACAATGCTCATAAGAAAGATAGAAATAGTAAGCATCATGAAACAGAGTGGGCCAACAAACCCACTTTGCAGGACTATGACAGTTTTCCTATGATTTCAAAAGCACCACCATAAGCATTAGAGGGACAAATCGTCAGAATGCTATGAATTTTACTCTCAAAGGCAAACATACGAACCATTTGGTTTGGACAATGTTTAAAATGATGAGGGTCTTCATAATGGTAATGTCTTACTTGTGAGAAGAACATATCTTTCTCTTGTTTGGACTAGTGAAAAGGGATCATTCGAGTGGCAAGGTGATTCACAATATCAGCAAACCAAGGGAGAAGGGCATGTGACATAGCAAACAATTGTTCATAAAAAAAAAAGGTCAGAAAATCCAATTAACATCAGTATACTCAGTAAAGATCTAGGATAAATGGTCTGCAATTGAATTTTCACAACCCTTCCTGTATTTTATCTCAAGTAAAATTCTTAGAGCTATAAAATTCACCTAATGAGTTTAGATTTGGTGTAATCCTTGGAAAACAATTGTTTTAATGTAGCATGGTCACCAAATGCAATCACTTTCGAACACAAAATGCATAAACAAATTTATCATGTGTAAATCCTACAACTAGCAATTCTTTTTCAGTAGTAAAACAATTCTTTTGAGCATCAGTTAGAGTTCCACTAGCATAGTAAATGATATGAGGCATTCTATTCACCTTTTGACCTAAAACAGCCGCAATAGTAAAATCAAATGCATCACATATAATCTTAAATAAAAGAGAAAAATCAAGGGGCTGCACAATAGAAGCTGGTAGTAGCAACGATAGAAGCTTTTCAAAAGCTTTTATATAATACTCATCAAACATAATAGGAGTATCTTTAGAATGGATGTTAGTAAGAGGCATGGCCATGTTACTAAAATGCTTAACAAATCTCCTATAGAAGCCAGCATATACAAGGAAAGATCTAACTTACTTTACAAAAATAGAAATAGGAAGATTAGAAATTAGATCAACCTTAGCTTTGTAAACCTCAATTTCCTTTTTAGACACTTTATAACCCAACACAATCATTTTTTGACCATAAAATAACTACTTTTCCACTTGAAGGCAACATTCACTTATTCATATCTTTTAGCACAATAGACTAATTAACATAACACATATCATAAGAAGAACCAAAAATAGAGAAATTATCCATAAACACCTACATGACCAAAAAAAAAATACATATGGTCATCATGCATCTTTGATATGTAGAAGAGGCATTACACAACCCAAAGGGTATCCTTTAATAAGCAAATGCACCTGATGGGCATGTAATGGTCACTTTCTCTTGCTTCTCAAGATAGATAGGTATTTAGTTGTAGGCATAATACCCATTTGGAAAATAGGAGAAACTTTATCCAGCTAATTTTTTCAAAATTTGATCAATGAAGGGAATGGCAAAATGATCCTTTTTGAGCGACATAATTCACCTTTCTGTAATCAATACACACCCACCACCGTATGGTCTGTCAAGTAGGAGCTAGATCACCATTATTATTCTCAACCATATTTATGCTAGATTTCTTATTGACCATTTGAATCGAACCAACCCATTAACTACTAGAAAAACGATAGATAATGCCTGCATCTAAAAACTTTATTATCTCTTTCTATACAACTTATTTCATGTGAGGGTTTATTACAATGCATTTGGCTAATAGGTTTAGCATTATCCTTTAAGTGAGTTCTATGTGCGCAAATAGTTGGACTAATCCCTTTTAAATCAGCAATCGACCACCTAATAGCACCCTTATGATCAGAAAATTATACAAATCAACTCTTTCTCTTGATCACAAGATCAAAAAGAAGATAGAATGACACATGTAGTGTTTTTAGGGCCTAGAAACACATAGCTAAGTGAATACGGGAGATGTTTCAACTCAAGTTTAGGTGGGGAGACAACAAAATATGGCATGGGAGAAGTAGTAAAAGGTGAAAAAGCCTCATAAGTGGGCACCTAAGAGGAAGTCTGAAGATAAGCAATGGAGTCAGAAGTATAATTCATCTCATCTATTGTACTCCTAGTTCAAACAACCCAAGTCCTCATGGGAATGGCAGGTTCTTAAGGGATTTTGCTCAAAATAGTAGGTAAGGCCTCTTCAATCATTTCATCAATCAAAATCAATAAACAAGCATTCATATTCTTCTTCAAACATAGGTTGAGAAGGAGCTTTAAAAATGCTAAGCGTAACCCTAATGTTCATTATTGAGGCATTCATCACTCCTAACTTATAGTTAATGATGGCATTAGTTGTAGCTAAGAAGGGAAATCCTACAATAAGATGGATCTGCTTAGAAGAATGATTAGGGTCCATGTTCAACTCAACAAAATTAACAGGAAAGAATCCTTTATTAATTTAACCAAGACATCATTTATTCACCCTCTAGGAGTCCTTATCGACCTATCAGCAAGTTGAAAGGTATAGTTAAAAGGTTTTAATTCTCTAATCCCAATGCTAAGTAAGCAAAATATAGTATCAAATTAACACTATTAACGTAATTCCAAGAGTGACCTTTCAATTATATAATCACCAATATAACATGAAATAGTAGGAACACTAGGATTTTTAGATTGAGGTGGAGTGTCAAATTTTAAAATTGAGCTCACTTGTTTATTTAGAAGAACCTTTTTAGACTTGTCATATTTATAGTTCCTTTTAAAAGTGCAGATGTCATTAAAGAACTTAACATAATTTGAGATATGTTCAATCATTTCCAAAAGGGGGAGATTGATCTTAGCTTGCTTAAGGATCTCTAGAATGTCATCCCTTTTCTTATCTTTCCTAGAAAGGAATGGCGCATCCAATTCATGAGTCTAAGGAATCCTTGGCCTATGAGTGATAGTAGGGTCAGACACAATAAGGAAAGGTAATGAGTGATTGTGTTTCTTAGTATCAGGGTTACTTTTAATGGTCTAATGTCTTTCCACTTTATCATGTTCCTTTTCACTCACTTTGTTGTTTACTTGTTTACCACTCCTAAGAAATATGAGAACCTTCAATTGCTCAAATTGTTGGACTTTAGGATTTTGTATGAGATGACTTGCCTATTTTTCTTCTTTTGTTTTACCTACAGCTACGGCTAGTTTTCCAAGTTGGGTTTTAAATTTAGCTATAGATTGCAAGTAAGAATCAACATCATACATTTTAGACGCAATCTGTTGGACTTTAGAGTCAACATTCTGCACAACAAAAGTTAAAGTACCAAGAGCAAAAATTACCTTGTCTAGGTTAGAAGTCCCAATGGAGCTTTATGAGAAGTACGAAAGACATATCTCGAGTTTTGGAAACTAGGAGGGGCAGGTCTACTAACTTGGGTTTGTGGATTCTCAACATTTTGAGACCTTCATGAAGGGTTAGAATGATTCCTCCAATGATGATTATAAGTATTAGAATAAGGATTATTCATTAGAGAAAATCCTTGGGCAACATTTAGTTGTTTAGTCATACAGTTAGACTTATCAACACAGGGACAAGCAACAAAAATATGCATGGGACTGGAATAGATTGAACACACATTTTGAATAGAAGGGGCATAAGACACTTTGTTCATGCACAACAATGGATCAAATCTCTTAGATAAAACATCTACTTTACTAAAAGGTCAAATAAATGTGAAACCTCATAAATCTCCCTTTTTCTTCCCAATAGTCTAGGCAAATCAGAATATGAGTAAGTAGCATGCAAATTTGAATTTTTAATGAGCTCAAACAATTCCTAAGCTTCTTTAACAATCTTATACAATAAAACTACCACCACAAAATACATAAACTGTCTGCCTATCGCTCTCATCTAAGCTAGAATAGGAACTATAGACAAGTTGCCACATAGGGATCTTATGGTGGGGACAACTTTGCATTAACTCTTTGAAACTTTTCCAACTTTCATACAACTATTCATTTTTATTTTGTTAGAAAGTCATTATAGCACATTCTAAAGCAGTCTATTTACTAATAGAGGAAAATATTTTCAAGAATTGCTTTGGCATTTAATCCCAAGTGATGATATTTTTCTTAATATCCAATCAAGTCTTATCTTTATCTTTCAGAGAGATATTATCTAAAACACAATTGAATAGATCTCTAAAAATGCATTAACATGCTTGAAAAGGTTTTTAGACTCTAGCCAGTAAAACAATGGAAGCATTTTGATTGGGGAATGCTTAATCTCAAATGGCCTAGTGATAGTGGGCATATGGGTTATTGTAGGTGAATCATAAGTGGCTATAGTAAAGCACTTTTTATGTTGCCTCGGTGGTGGATTTTGCTCTATAGCTATATTTTTTCTTAGATTCATGTTTCTTGACTCTTATTCTACTAAGAGAATGTTCAATTTTAGAATTATATTCTTCAAGGCCTAAGAACAAAGAATGTTTACTACGGATATAACCCATAGACAACAAAAGAGTAGCAAACTTTTACCACAAATATAATGAAATAAGAGTAGTTTTTTTTAATTAATTAATGAAAAGAAAATTAAGAAAAACAAAAAATAATAAATGAATCAAAGGAATAGGGAATCAAAAATTACTAACTATTCCCTAACAGCAACACCAAAAACTTGGTGTGATTTTATGTTTAGTTTAAGAAACTCTTTTCACTTGTAAGTGCACAAGGTTAGTTATAGACTACGGAGTACAGAGTGTCGATCCCACAAGGAACAATAGCAATTTCAAATTTATCTTTTCTAATTAATTAAAAGAATAATTCAAGGGAGGAGTTTAGTTATCAAACTAAATTAAAGAAACAAAAGAAAGCAAATGAGTCAAGAAAATCGATAGAAATCAAATTAGAGAAAGATCTAGGATTTTGTATTTCACCAATGATTTAAATATTGAATTAATAACTCAAATGGGGGTCCAATTAGTCTCTTGTTCAACCTGAGCTACAAACATTAGGCTAATAATTCAAAAGACAAATTATAATTATCATATGATATAACTTACGTAGTAGTTAGCATGAGTAATTCATCTTAAACATAACTCATCTAATTTCAAGCAAAAATTATTCATGCGTAACAATTATAATTTTAAGCACAATTGTATAATATGATATTAGCCTACAAGGTCTAATATACAATTACGAATTAACAAATTAAACTACTAACATCAACATGAATAAACAATACTAATAATAGGCATAAATAAGCTAGGATCAAATATAAACTTGAAATAGGCAATATAAGAGACAAAAATAACCCATAAAGAAATTAGTAAAATAATATTATTAATCAAGGATCCATCTCAATCCTAGCTTACTAATTTAGCTGACCATCAGTAGTAAAAATACCAATAGGAGTTGGTCTACCCATACTATCAATTAGTAGTATAATTCACTTCCTATGTCCGACCTTTGATGCTCAATTATGCAAAACCATACACAAATGAGGTGAGATGAGTTGAGAAAAATAGTTACCAAAGCTTCTTTTCTTCTAAGCTCCTTAACCCAATTGAACTTGTGTTACAAAGACTCCATAAAAAAATGAAAGACAGAGCATAAGAGAAGGGAAGATGCTTGGGTGAGTGAAAAATGATTTTTTCTCCACCCTTGAACCCCTTTATACTAGTTTCACACCAACCTTGCTAGCTAAAATATTATAAGCAAAAATTAATTTCAGTTAATTCCTCAACTATTGTTGCATTGACTTGCATCAGAAAAGGGTGGCCTTCAGTGGAAAATTATTCTTGAGTTTTGACTGGGTCAGCAGCTAATAATTGTCTCCTAGCAAATGGGAATTTAGAGCCTGATCATACTCTGGGTTACTACTACCATTGGGCCATAAGGGAACACACACAACAAACAGATGCTACTAGTCGAGGCCCGTGCATGAGGAAAAGAGAAGGGAAATGAGTTGGACGTTAGGGTGAATTGGGCAAGACAATCATGTGACTGCTATGCCAGGTGTGAAGGCGTGCGACTAGGTCCACACATAAAGCAAAAGAGAGAGAGAGTCGATGCAGCATGCTAGGCGCGCAGGTTACTACTATAATTGGACTGGGTCACTGCCTCTCTAAAGAACAGGCCCATTCTACTAGATAGAAAAGGTGAGAGGAGAGGGAGGTGGGCCTGGGCTAGTAAGCTTTCACTCATTGGGTTGCGATTCAACTCTTGAAAAGGATTGGGAAAAGATTACTGGATTCTGCACCCAAATTTGAATATTCTTTCTCACCTGAAAATTATAGAAAACATTAATATTTTCTCATAAGAATATATCTCAAAGAGTTAAAAATTGATAAAATGGAGGGCGGAATTATGCATAAAATATGAGCTATCAATTATCCCCATGGTTTATAGCCGAACAAGCCAATGAATTATGGTTTCTCTATTTGGGTTGATTGCTTTTCCCCCTTTGTCATTGGAAAATCTAGCAAATTCTATCAATAATGATAGTGATAGAACCAACGCAGGACTTATTCTCAAATTAACGATGCAAAAAATGAATTTTACTAATGGTCGAACTCCCGCAGAGTACTCATCGTCATTCCCCGTCAAAAGTCAAGTCTCATTAGCATGTAATGAATTTTAACAAACCTGGCTAGATAATATTCGGCCACATTCGGAGCAAAGCTAGCATGAATACGGCAAGGAAAGTAGATGTTTAAGGATAAAAACTACTAGGGCAGACAAGTTGCTTATTCCAGCGACTGGCAATAGAGGCTCATTTATGGCCAACAATGAAGGCTTATCGGCCACTGATGAGATCTGTGGTGGCCTCCATTGGCTTCAGTCACATCCCTGACAGTTTGGGTTACATGCACAAGGTGCAAGAGCAATATTTTCTTACAATTAGAGGTAGTGTGAGAAGTGATGATGTGGTATGAATCTGGCGTTTACATCATTTATCAATGGCCTAAATCTAAATTTATCATCTCTCATCCATTAAATACCCAAGATAGTGAGAGAAAACCCAAAGAAAAAAAGGTGAAAGATAATCCCCTTCTTGATTTTCTTCATTCATCTCTCTATACTAGGCTTTATTTGTTCCTCTTGCCTATTTTGCTATGTTATTATCTTTTTTCAGTCAATTTAGGTAGGCCTTTATTATTTGTGGGTCGGTTCTGTGTTTTTGGAATTTTAAGTTTACTTGATGTTTTATGAAAATACCTTGGTTAATGTTTTGAATATATGTGTGCTTTCAAATGGTTCTCTGTGATTAACTTATGATGATGAGCTCCAGACTAGATGATGAGACTAATAATAATTTAACTTAAAAGATGATTAAAGATTAGTTAGAAAGCCACTGGAAATATAGGAGTAGTCAGTTACACAAGCTGAGCCATTGTATATATATCCATATATTGCTGTAATAAATCATCAGTGAATGATTCTTGTAATAAAGGAACAAGTTCATAATTCTCTCTCTCTTTTTCTTCTTTCCTTCTTTCTTCATGATTTTGTGAGTGTTCTTCAATTGATAACATGGTATCAGAGCTTACAGGCAAGCAAGCTTTACTTTGCTGATCATCTTCTTGTGACGGATTCATGATCGTGATTGATTCTTTCTTAATCATTCAGATTTAGCCACAAATT
>NCQV01038592.1:0-10802 GCA_002740545.1 Lophocereus schottii
AGGATATCACTATATTGATTATCAAAATGCTTAGTATGAAACATTTCTCTACCGCCTATTCAATTATTCCTGGTTTATCAGTTT
Organism: Lophocereus schottii; assembly: GCA_002740545.1. Classification (NCBI taxonomy): domain Eukaryota; kingdom Viridiplantae; phylum Streptophyta; class Magnoliopsida; order Caryophyllales; family Cactaceae; genus Lophocereus; species Lophocereus schottii. The sequence continues at coordinate 85 of NCQV01038592.1, forward strand.
TAATACCAGACCTGAAATTACATTTCCATTGTGGTTTTACGAATGGTGGACTGTCTATGGTAGTCTACAAAATATATGGCCAGAAGAAGTCAAAACATCATTCTAGTTTTATTCCAATTATGCCACAAATTCTCCAGTTCTCACCGAAATCCTATTCCACAAGAAATTTGGTATTTCATGGATTTTTTGTTGGTCCTTTAGTATTATGCAATATTATCCATTGCCAGCCTCATTCTCTCTTGTTAGAGAATACAAAATCAAATGGTGAGAAAAGTTTGCAGTCAACAAATTTTGTCAATAGCGGTCATTCAAGCAAAAATGTTGCATACTACATAGCCAACGATTCCAGTAACATTATCAACTCCTCAAAAGAAGCAAGAGCGGCCCTCAAAAGACAAAGACAAAGCTACCTCATCCAATGAGCTTGATGAACTCCAGTTACTCAAAAAAGAGATAAAATTACTCAAAAAACAAGAGCAATTATTGATATCCAAGGCTACCTCATCCGATTAATCCTCAGTTCATTCCGATTATGACCCCTGGGGTGGTCCTTGTGCTCCAGATCCTTATGACTATTGAGAAAATTTTCTACTCCTAGTCGTTATTCAAAAAAAAAATAATGTTTACAAAAACCAAAAAACAAAACAAGACAAGAGCCCGCAAAGTTCTTGACCTTTGGCAAAAGTAAGGGTCATTTTCTCTTTACGCAGTTTTTCTTTTGCAAGATTCCATCCTTTTCCACACCACTCAATCTCAAAGCTCGGGGAGGGGATCTCCCATGATCATTCAAGCCAACAGTATCCAAGTTCATTCAAGCCAGTAATTCAAGGCAGCAATATCCAAGTTCAGAAGTCTAGATAAATGTCCACGTTGTCAAGTTCAACTCACAAAAATCGAAGAAATTCAATGAACAAGATGTCCAAAGAAGACTGGCAATTAATGATACAATTCAATGTCCACGTTGCATTCCCAAGAAGAGCAAGCCAAAAATGATGTCTAGCAATTATTAAGGCAATTCATCATGTCAATACTCAATTCAATCATGCCTTATCAAAAGCAATGACTCATCAAGACAGGTAATGACTCAACACGGCAAGCAACTATGCAAGGCCATGACTCATCATCATGTCAACATCAAACGTAATGACTCATCACTACCAAATAGTTCAAGTCATCAGAACAATTATTCAAGCGTACTGTTTACAACAGCTTATCTAAACATCGTTCGGGATAGCTCATCAGAGTAATTATTCAAGAACACTGTTTAAGAAGACAGCTCATCGGAGTAATTATTCAAGAGTACTGTTCAAGAAGACAGCTCATCAGAATACTATTCAAAAAAGGATAATAATTCAAGAACAGTCCAAGGTTTATTATTGTTCAGCACTGTTTCACTTTTAATGTGGTTCTAGTCCAAGTTCAACGCGAAGCAGTAATAATTCAAGATTGTCGGCAAAAGTTATCAACACAAGATTCAATTTTTATCGTCTACTTGTACACATTTAATTCTATCTTGTATTCTATAAATAGATACTCCATAGCGTTGTATTAGGCAGAATGCGAATCGCGTTGCAAATAATCACTACAAACCTTCTCCAGCTCCTCCTTCTCTCAAAAGCCTTCTCCATATCCCTTGTACTCCATAACCAAAAGCTTTGATTCATCTGTTCTGTTTATTTCAATTTCAATTTTATTATTTCCAATTTCGTTTTAATTATCATTTTAATTATCATTTCAAAATTATATTCTGCATAACATCAATTTGCTACTTCGCTCCCCTGCTGCATTAATCCACATCTAGGCCTTAACTATTTCCCACCTAGGTGCGATCCTGCCAAACTGGTATCAGAGCCAAGTTAGTGCCCTTAGTTAGTGTCTAGCCGTTGCTAGCGTTGCTCAGCTGTTGGTCAGCCCCAGTAAATCTATTGGTTAGCCGTGGTTAGGTCGATCTTGCCAAACTACCAAAATATTAGTATAAATTAGAGAAATTTGAAGTCATGAAATGACTCGATCATGATCAAAAAGAATTACAAGAAATAAATCAACAACTAGAAGAATTAAACATTAGCCTACGCAATTATGTTACAAAATGGTTGCATAATTATTATCAATTAGTGTGCCAGCGTCATGATATAGAAAAAGCCATAGAATATTGGAAAACCAATCTTAGAATACTAAATACCTGCATAGGCCAATATCAAGTCATATAGCCTCAACCCATTCAATGCGGAGTAAAATATTTTCGTAAACTATTTCAAAAGTTTTGAAACAAAAAAGTTTACTATGAGTTTTCCCCTTTCTGACAACAACCATAATTTATTTTTAGTTATCAACCATTCAAACTTCATCAAGAATACTCAAACCCATCTTACCTATGCAAATTCTGTTCCAAGTCAATTCCAAATTTCACATACTGAAGAACTTCCTCAGACCTCAATCCAACATCCTTCATCTTCCACTCAAATATCTTCTTCTGAATTATCAGAACATTTCCATACAAGTCTCACCATGAACAATAGCCAGAACCCACAAGTATTCAATGACTCCAATTCCATACAACTAGCAAATTTTCCACATGAACCGCTCCTATTCTATCTTCGTGACCATGAACTCTACTATACATCGTTTTATGGGACACGATACAATGAAAATGCTATCTTCATTGATTATCAAGAATGGTACAATTCCTCTGAAGTATCATTTTACAGTTATCTCAAACTTATCAAAGGTTATCAAACCCTTGTTCAAGATATTAACAATCATCCACTTCTTATCGTTATGCCCATTGGGTATATTAATTATTTCAAATGGTTCCACAGTTAGCATAACTATTGGACAGCTTTTGAACCTCATATTTTCAAATTTGTTTCAAAAGTATTCTTAGATGTTCACATTTGTCCAGTTGATCAAAGTCATACTCAAGTCCTCATATCATTACAGTATCCATTCCAAATCGATGCTTCCTGTCTTGTTCACACAAAATATGACTTATATTGCAAATTTCTACAAGATGATTACTTCTATTCTCGCTACTAATTACAGATTTGATTCATCCTTTGTCACATGGGATGGTGCTTGTGCTCATGATCCTTACGACTATTGAGTAGATTTTCTACTCCTAGTCGTTATTCTAAAAAAAAAAGAAACAAAACACAACAAAATCAAGAAAAGAGCCCACAAAGGTCTTGACCTTTGGCAAAAGTAAGGGCCATTATCTCCTTACGCAGTTTTTTTTTTTTGCAGAATTCCATCATTTTCCACACCACTCAATCTCAAGGCCCCGGGAGGGGATCTCCCATGTTCATTCAAGCCAGCAGTATCCAAGTTCATTCAAGCTAGCAATTCAAGGCAGCAATATCCAAGTTCAGAAGTCCAGATCAATGTCCACGTTGCCAAGTTCAATTCACAAAAATCAAAGAACAATTCAATGAACAAGTTGTCGAAAGAAGACTGGCAATTAATGATACAATTCAATGTCCATGTTGCATTCCCAAGAAGAGCAAGCCAAAAATGATGTCTAGCAATTATTGAGGCAATTCAACATGTCAATACTCAATTCAATCATTCCTTATCAGAAGCAATGACTCATCAAGACAGACAATGACTTAACACGGCTAGCAATTATGCAAGGCCATGACTCATCATCATGTCAACATCAAATGTAATGACTCATCACTACTAAATGGTTCAAGTCATCACAACTATTATTCAAGCGTACTGTTCACGACAGTTTATCTAAACACTGTTTGGGACAACTCATCAAAGCAATTATTCAAGAATACTTTTTAAGAAGACAGCTCATCAGAATACTGTTCAAAAAGGACAATAATTCAAGAACAGTCCAAGGTTCATTATTATTCAGCACTGTTTCACTTTTGACGTGGTTCCAGTCCAAGTTCAACATGAAGCAGCAATAATTCAAGATTATCGGCAAAAGTTATCAGCACAAGATTCAATCTTTATCGTCCACTTGTACACATTTAATTCCATCTTGCATTGTATAAATAGATACTCCATAGCATTGTATTAGGCAGAATGCAAATCACGTACCAAAAAATCACTACAAGCCTTCCCCTCCTCCTTCTTCTCTCAAAAAGCCTTCTCCATAATACCTTGTACTCCATCACCAAGAGTTCGATTCAAATCCTTGGATCAAGTTTTATCAATTCAATCAAAGTAAGTTTTTATTCATGTACTTTGTTTATTTCAATTTCAATTTTGTTATTTCCAATTTCGTTTTAATTATCATTTCAAAATTATATTTTGCATAACATCAATTTGCTACTCCGCTCCCCTGCTGCATTAATCCACATCTAGGCTCTAGCTATTGCCCGACTAGGTGCGATCCTGTCCCTCCTGGTATCAGAGTCAAGTTAGTGCCCTTAGTTAGTGTCTAGTCGTTGCTAGAATTGGTCAGCTGTTAGTCGGCCCCAATAAGTCTGTTGGTCAGCCGTGGTTAGGTGGTCCCGATGGGGTGGTCCCAGTGGTCCTGGTAGAATGTGCGTGACTCCTAGCTAAGCGTTCAAACGTAACTCAGATAGCCTTTTGGGTTGGAGATCGTCTTAGTTTAGGTGGTAGTAAGAATTAAATGTGGTTAACGGTAGGAAAGTTAGCTGTCAAATTGATGTAGTTAATTGGAAAATTCCTAAACAAAAGATAGAAACAATTTATCAAATAGGTAAGTTTGATTTCAATACTGCTTTACAAATAAAAGATAATCAAGTTGAAGATACTCAAAAAATTTATTACAAAGCTTCAATAGCTGAGCCAATAGATAAAGCTACTTCATCCATAGGTTCCCCAACTTACTCAACCATGCAACCTCCATCATTTTCTTCATTCAATGTTATTTCAAAGCCCTTTGAAATCAATAAAGATTACTTACGTCAAAATTTCAATTCAATAGAAAATAAAGCCAAAAGAGAATTGTTCCTTTCACAATTTGATTTAAATGCTCAAGCATTCATTAGGCAAGAATGGTATTCATTCATGGAAAGACACCAAATCAATGTTACTTTCTTTAATTGGTCCTCTGATAATAATCTTCCAGATCCATTCCAAGTCTAAAAAATAAATACTAATATTAATTTTGCTAAGAAATAGACACTCAAAAATGGTCAAATAATTACTTCATTTATTCCTCCATCACAAGAGATTATTTTAAAAACTCCTGAAGGTAATATTCTAGCCATTCCATTCAAAATAGGTAGAAATGATATAGAAAATAGTCAAGTAAATCTAAGTGATATTAAAAAGGTATATCATCAAAATAATTATACAACTCAGGTATTACATATAGTATCTCAATAAGTCAATATGTTCTCTACTCAAGTTGAAGCAATTGTTAAAAAACAAGAAATTGATTCATTAACTGAAAAATTAGAAAATTTAAATATTAATGATACTAAAAAAGATAAGCCAAACTTCTTAATGATATTGCAAAACCCTTCTTCAAAATAAGACGTTCAAATAAATTAGAAGTCCCATATACTAGTACCCCTTTAATTTCCAAGATTGATGAAAATTAAAAGAAGAAGAAACTTCAACCCACAATCCAATTAACAATACAGTTAATATTTTAGAAAAAGATTTATCCCTATCAGATGATGATTTTCAAAACATTAATAAAATATATAAAAAAAAATTTCATATTATTCTAAGCAAACCCCTCCAGATCTTCACCTTGAAAGTGCTAAAATAATAAAAACTGAAAACTTTACTGGTGATTCAATATATGAATGGAATATTGATGGTCGTAGTGACCATGAAATATTCATAATACTCCAAAAAATGTTAGTTGCTTCTACAGTTTGTTCAACTAAATGTGCAACAGATTTACAATCTTTTGATTTATTAACCTCTGGATTCATTAGTATACTCAAAAATTGGTGGGAGAATTATATTCAAGAAGAAGAACGTAATCAAATCAGAACTCACACTAATTCTCAAGGACAACTAGAGATAATATAGAAATATTAATTTATACAATAGTTACTAATTTTTTTGGAAGTCCAAAAGATATTACTGCTGCAACAGATATTATTTTAACGAATTTAAGATGTCCAACTCTCGAAGATTATAATTGGTATAAAAATACATTTTTACATATCTATTAAAAAGAGAAGACTGTCGTCAACCTTATTGGAAAGAAAAATTTATTTTAGGATTACCATCTTTATTTTCTCAAAGAATATTCAATAAATTAAGTGAACTCATCGGTAAAGGTCCAATTCCATTCAAACAAATTATGTTTGGTCAATTGTTAAGTTTTATTAAAAAGGAAGGAATTCCATTATGTAATGAGTTAAAATTACAAGCAAGATATTCAACAGATAAAGCTTCTAAATGAAAAGAATTAGGTTCTTTTTGTGAAACCTTTTGTCTTTCAAAGTTAGAAGCTCCATCTGTCAAGAAACGAAGAAACACTCAAATTAATAAGAAGAGACAATATACTACAAGAAAGCCAAATTACAAAAATTTAAGTCCTAAAAAGACTATTTCAAAAAAGAAAGTTGATAATACTAATACTTATTATAAATGTGGTAAGTTAGGTCACTATGCAAAAAATTGTCAAGTTAAAAAGAAACTCAATGAAATATGTGCCGAATATCCAGATATTCAGGAGAAATTAATTGCATTATTTGAACTCAAAGATACGCCTATTCAATCAGAAAATTCATCATCCTCCTTTGATTCTGAAGATAATAATGTCAATGAATTAGAAAGTGATTTAAGTGAATATTCATCAGGTAATGAGGCCTGAAGATTATGCTATAAGTGTATAAATATTATAACTACTAATAATAATGAAAAAGAATTTTTATTAGATTTAATTGAGCAAATTCAAGATATAGAATTAAGAAAAGAGTATTTACAAAAACTCAAGAGTATATTAATAAAAAAAGATTCTTTAGAACATCCTTAAAGATAAGTATTTGAAACACGTGCGATTCCATGCAGTTCAAAGTAGTTAATATGCAAGAATTAGTCAATTGTTGTTTAAACATATATCCAAGCTGAAATTCTTATGATTAGTCGAAGGACGAACCAATTAGCCTAAGGAAGGTTAGTTAATACTTGGTAACATATAAATATCCTTATCTAAAATGGAATTAAGCTGGACAACTGGCTTGGAAGCTGTGTTAGTCAGCAGCATTGGTTACCCATCTGTGAGTTCTTAGGGCGCCTCTAGTAAGTCCGTTGGTCAGCCTAATGATTGGTGGTCCCGGCAGTAAAGGGGTTGGAGCGTCGGTGGTCCCAGTGTGGTCTCGCAGTGTATGGTTGGGTGCCTAGCGGTATTCTGTCCAAAATAAGTGCATGTTTGTGTGTTATTATGTGTTGATTAATATCTTTGGACTAGTTAACTATCCTGAGACTAAAAATCTTAAGACGTTTGTCCAGATCGCCGTTATCAAATCGTATAGCCTCAACCCATTCAAAGCAAAGAAAAATATTTCCATACGTTTCCAAAATGTTTTATGAAATTCTTATAATAATTTTACTATTTCTGATAACAACCATAATTTATTTTCAGTTATCTACAATTCAAACTTCACCATGAATACTCAAACCCATCCCACCTATGCAAATTCTGTTCCAAATCAATTCTAAATTTCACATATTAAAGAATTTCCTCAGGCCTCAATTCAACATCCTTCATCTTCCACTCAAATACCTTCTTCTGAATTATCAAAACATTTCCATACAAGTCTCTCCATGAACAACAACGACGAAAGCTAAAGCTTACAAGTAGTCAATGACTCCAATTCCATACAACCAACAAATTTTCCACATGAACCGCTCTTATTCTATCTTCCTGACCATGAACTCTACTATACATCATTCTATGGGCCACGATACAATGAAAATACTATCTTCATTGATTATCAAGAATGGTACAATTCCTCTGAAGTATCATTTTATAGTTATCTCAAACTTATCAAAACTTATCAAATCCTTGTTCAAGATATTAACAATCATCCGGTTCTTATGGTTATGCCCATTGGGTATATTAATTATTTCTAATGGTTCCACAGACAGCTTGAATATTGGATAGCTTTTGAACCTCATATTTTCAAATCTATTTCAAAAGTATTCCCAGATATTCACATTTCTCCAATTGATCAAAGTCATGCTCAAATCGTCATCCCATTACAGTATCCATTCCAAATCGATGCGTCCTGTCTTGTTCACACAAAATATGGCTTACGTTGCAAATTTCTACAAGGTGATTACTTCCATTCTCGCTACTAATTACAGATTTAATTCATCCTTTGTTACATGGGATGGTCCTTGTACTCAAGATCCTTATGACTATTGAGTAGATTTTCTACTCCTAGTCGTTATTAAAAAAAAAAGAGTTACAAAAACAAGACAACAAAAATCAAGAAAAGAGCCCGCAAAGGTCTTGACCTTTCGCAAAGGTAAGGGCCATTCTGATGTGCATAGCAGCACCTAAATGACCAAGCTAAGTATTTTTGTGGTTTTTTTATAATTGAGAAAATAAGAAAAAGTAAAAAGGATAGTTCAAGATTATGTTTGAGATAATCCTTCCGGAGCCACTCAAACTAAACCTTGGGCAATTCCTTAACTCAACTAGGATATAGAAATTAATCACCACCAAGTTGAGAACGAGGGACCTAGAACACCACTTGAGGTTGCCACGCTTAAGATATAGAACTAGGCTTTAGAACACAATTGAGAGAACACTCAAATGCTTGCTTTGTATTGCTTGTATTTCAAGTTGGAAGTGAATGCTTACAACCTTAAGCTATCGCCTATTTATACTAAAGGCCTTACATTATGAAAAGGTACAAAGAAAACAAAAAGAAGTGCAGAAAACAAAGAAACCTAAGTACATTGTAGCTAGCCCTTCAAGTGGATGTACCAAAGAGCGAAAAGGTGTGTCTCTTGGATGTTTGGTGTGAAAAGGGTGTAGAAGCTCAAATGGATGCATGAATCCTTTATCTCCCACATTCAAAACTTGCTAGGAAGAGAGTCACACAGAGTTGGAGTGGGTAGCAGCCGACATGAAGAGTAAAATACCAAGTTTACATGGATTGCAATAATTGCATTCACACTTGCATCAGCCTCAACTTCCAGGAGCCATATCTCTCAGAATACTAGGCCAAATTTGATGTTCTCAGGCTCGTTGGAAAGCTCAGGACGTCTAATTTTCAGGGAATGTAAGTTTGGACCATCCAATCAAAAGTTATGGCCCAAAGAGTACAGACTGTCCAAACTAGACTGCATTTCGGCAGGTTTATTTATGGGCCAAATATGACCAACCAAATGGACTCCAAATAATATGTGGCTGGCCTTATTGGAAAGCCGATTCTTTAAGCTTGAATATGGTGAAGCATGCAGGAAATTATGCCCTCTGGAGCTTGCTCAAAAAGATGGTCCAAACTGGGTTAATTTTTGGGTGAAGTGCCCAACGCATTGTTGGACTGTTTTAGTGCAATTCTGACCAGATTTTGGGCTCCCTTTGCTTCCTTAGAGCTTCCCTTTGAAATGCATGGTAGTCTTTATCCCCATTTGGAAATCCCTTTTGAATAAGGCACTTTGAAGTTCAAAACAAACTCTACAAAGTGTCTTATGTCATGGAACTCAAATGATGGGACCAAATATAAGTGTTTCCATGCATGATCTCATTTAGCCCTTTCCTCCCTTGAAGTTGAGCTTGAGGAATGAAAATGATGCATATGAAAATATGCATCATACTCCCTAGGTTGTTTGGAGTTTGTCCTCAAACTCAAAAGGCCTTCGCTCTTCTCGTAAAAGGGGTCAATCTCATGAAATTTGATTCTTTGTGGGGAAAGGCCATAGGACATCTTTGGAAGAATAGTATGAGCATGGGGTTGATAAAAGAGGGTAAGGGGAGGGTAGAAACTAGGGTGAGACTCGGTTGGGAGAAGAGAGGTGAGTAAGATGTGCTTTTGTAAGGCTTTTTGTGATTTGGGCATTTGGGAAGGTTGAATGGTGCTGGGTTCATGCTCATCAAATCTTGGAGGTAGGCTCCAATTCACCTCATTATCTACTTCATTACAGGCATCAAAGATGGGAGGTAGATCAAAGTTAACGTCACTATTTTCTTGATAATGACATTCTCCATTTAAGACAAATGGATAGCTAACTTCTTTTTCTTCCTTCATGGATTCTTCCCATTTGATCAAGGTGATGAATTCCTTGTTGGGCAGTCCGAGAGTGCATGACCAAAGCCTTGACACTTAAAACACCTTTTAACGCTCATGCTAGAACTCATGGTAGGACCTGATGTGTATGGGGCTGATTTGTGGATGTGTTTGGGTTTGGAAACCTGGTCAAGCGGGCAACCTAGGCTCTGATACCAAATGATGTACATAGGAGCACCCAAATGACCAAGCTAAGTATTTTTGTGGTTTTCTTAAAATTGAGAAAACAAGAAAAAGTAAAAAAGATAGTTCAAGGTTGTGTTTGAGATAATCCTTCCGGAGCCACTCAAACCAAACCTTGGGCAATCGCTTAACTCAACTAGGATATAGAAATTAATCACCACCAAGTTGAGAACAAGGGACCTAGAACACCACTTGAGGTTGCCACACTCAAGATAGCTTTAGAACACAATTGAGAGAACACTCAAATGCTTGCTTTGTATTGCTTGTATTTCAAGTTGGAAGTGAATGCTTACAACCTCAAGCTATGGCCTATTTATACTAAAGGCCTTACATTATGAAAAG
>NCQV01038741.1:737-13166 GCA_002740545.1 Lophocereus schottii
ACCAGCATCACCTCCACGGCATCCTTCCCCATTCTAGAATGCCTAACTGAGAGAGGAGAGTATAGATGCAAATTCTAACATATCAAACATTTTATTTATAAGACTCCCTTCAGACAGAAGTTTTCCTTGATAGGATCAGTGAAGAATTTTAGTGAGTTGTGGATTATTAGAAACACCAAAGTAGACAAAGGATTCATAAATCTCACAAAATCTTACATCTGTACCTTCAATTACATCTGAAAATAACTTGTAAACTTTATTATGACCATCCCTCATCGGTCGTCTGCGAAGCGTATCTATAGCTTCGTACTAATTTTTCCTCCATTTTGTTATTAATAGATCAAGAAGGGAAAAAAAGAATAAGTCAAAGAAAGAAAATCAATGATGAACCAAAATACCAGCTTTTTCTTTTTCTTTTTTTTGGTTTTGAGGGGGGAGTCACCAACAATTAACTTTCTTCAATGAAAGTCTCTGGGTGTACACCAAGATTATAGCATTTTAGGGTGAGACCACATCAGTCAAGTTCAAATCTCAACCCAGGTGGCTCCATCCTACTCCCCAAGGCTGAGATGCCCCTGTCTTTGATTGAGGATGGTGGTGATGAAAAAGACAAAAGAGGAGGAGCCCATGGCTGTGCGGAAGAGGACAGAAATGACTGTATTGCTAGGACACCATCGACTACAGTGCTGTGGGAGAGGACAAAAGAGGCCATGCTAGCAAGGACGGCAGCAAAGTAGCAAGGAAAAAGAGAGATGAGGTGATACCGCAATAGTAACGAAGCCCCAGGTTCCAAAAAACAAAAAAAAGAGGACAGTTTGTGGGAATTCAGGACTATGTCATTGGACCATAAAAATTAAATGGGAGTGGTTTTGCCCTATAAGAATAATCTCTACATCCAAGGAGCCATCAGAAATTCAAAACCTACCCCCTCCCTTTTCCCCAGACTATATTCTGGAATCTGGGCATGTTCATGCAACAGAATGCTGATCGATGGCTTATTTTAGAGTGACAGACAATTGGATGTTTGAAATTCCTAATATCAGCCCTTTTTTTTTAATAGGGAAAAGGTAATATATTAATATAAAAAGAGCAAAAGAACAGATGCATGAGCATCATACAAAAGATTATATACATCCAAAAAACAAGCTATCTACGAAGTCGGCCACATCCAAAGAGGAAGGGCTCAACTTTTCACTATCCCAAAAGTAGAGCATCTTAATGAAATTATCTTTCAAGCGCTGAAATGGAGTTTCTACACCGTCAAAAACTCTTCTGTTTCTCTCTCTCCAGATACTCCAAAAAATGATGTGAGGAAGAATCAAGGCAGCCTTCTTCTTCCTTTTCACCTTCCTACCAAAGAAACTCTCTCAAGCTAAAAAATTATTCTTAATGGAATCCAAAGCAACCCACGGAATTCCCAAGCAACTAACAGCCAGATCCCAAAGTGCCCTAGTGAAATGACAGGGGAGCAGTAAATGATCTGTTGATTCAGAATCCACTTTGAACATGAAGCATCTGTTAACCAAGATTTTCCCCTTCTTTTACAAGTTATCACAAGTTAGTATCTGACCATGTGTAGCTTCCTAAACAAAAAAAGAAACCTTAAGGGGGCCAAAGTCTTCCATATGAGCTTGCAAGGAAAACCACCTTCAAAATGAAGCTCCGATGAAGAATAATTCAAGTGTAGGAGTTTCAAATAAAAAGTATGGAAAGAATCTCTTCCAAACTTTGGATATACATCTCTGAAGGCGAAACCCATAAGAGTCGGTCAATGAAGATGGAAACCAACCGAATAACGCGTCACCATATTTAATAGTCACCACTTTTCTCCACAGATTACGCTGCTCCTTCATAAATCTTTAAAGCCACTTGCCAAGAAGAGCCTCATTAAAGATGAGAAGGTCCCTCACGCCTAACCCTCCAGCAAACACTAAGAATAGCGACTCAAGCACTAGCTTTTTCATTAATTTCCATACCATCCTCTCTATTCCATCACTACTTCCAAATCTTTGTTGCTAAAGTTGCAATAAACACCATCCCCCATTATCCCCGTTTTGGTCAAGCAATTCATTGTCTTAGTTTAAAAAAGCCCGCCTGAGGCACACCTAGGTGCACCTCGGCGTGAGGCTACTAGGCCAACGTCTCGTAGGGAATGAGATGCAATTCAAGGAAGCGACGCCATATCTTCCCCCCTTTTTCTATTTCTTGGCCTTGCCCTTACCTTTTTTCTTCTTTTCCTTCCTTGGGAGCTAAAAGGTGATCTAAACTTGTACGTGAGTGCGTGCACTGGGTAACAATCATGACAAGAGAACATATCTTAAGGTTATTTACGGTGTTAGTAGTCATACTGATGTCTAATCACAAAAGTGCGATATGAAATACCTTTAAAAAAAAAATGCACAAAAGTGCGCCTCACATCCATGATGCATGCGCCTTCGCCTTGCGCCTTGCGCCTAACGCTTTAGGAACCTATTCGCCTCAGTATGCCTCGCAGCTTTTAAAACTAACTTCATTGTTGTACACATCCAAACATTATTAATGAAACGTCCTTCTAAAGAGATCCACCACGAAGCAATAAACTTAAACAAATTCATCATATTAGTAGCATCGATTCAATAGTAAAAGACCTTGGCACTGTTTTGTGATCAACATAAGCTATTTTCTTATAAGGAAAAAAGATGCACAAAAGAGGAGATCAACTGATAGGCATATAATGCTAGCAAATAGCAATAGGTCAGAAATTTAAAGGGTCACTATATTATGCATAGATAATTTTCAAGGATTTTGTAGATCATATTATGGATGAGAGCTGTTTTTCTGTATTTGTCTCTTTTGTACATGGGGACATCCTCTTAGTGTCTTCTTAATACAACTCTTGATCACTCATATGAGAGAGAGAGAGAGAGGGGGGGAGGGAGGGGGGCATAGGCTATAGGTTCTCTTTTGTTTCCTCCCAATTAAATCATCCACATCTAGTAGCATGGTTTTGGCTTCAGTTCCTCAAAGTCCTCCAATTTCTTTCTAAACAAACCACAAAATTTAACATGAGGAATCCAAAATTTAATATGAGGAATCACCTTAATCAGTTTATCCAAGTTTTACCCCCAAAAAACTCTCCAAAAGCCAAGAGTTCAAGCTTCATAAAAGCAGCTCAACCTAGGATCCTCAAGCAACTAAATTGCAAACTACATCAAACAGTGAGAGAAAAACACCTAACTATAAATTCTTTTGGACTATGAAGCATCTGTTTATCAAGACCTAGCACCTCCTCCGCAAACTATCACAAGAATCTTTCTCTAAGCAACTTCTCAACCAAAGAGAGATTTCCAGAGGGGCTAAGTCTTTATCTCAATCTTGCTTTGAAATATTGGCTCCTCTAGGAAGTGACATCAAAGTATTGCAGGACAGCAAATTTCCTAGAAGTTAACTTCCATATACCCTCCTGCTCAAAAGATTCTCAGATCCCATATTACAAGTAAAAGATTACGAAGGAAAAAATTATCCTCAGATTGTCTCCTTCTATCACCTTCTAACCTTATTCAAGGCCTCTCAACATACATTAGTTGTACTCATCAAATAGAGGGGGGTGGGAGAATCACTGCAATTCGCAACCAAGTATTGCACCATCTGTCATCACCAAGGAGTTTCCTATCCAGGATGCAGGGGAGACTTGATCATACAGAAGACAGCAGGCTCCAGATGGTCAAAATAAGCTCATCAACTGGCTACAGCCCACGACCAGCTCAGCGAACTCAGTATACAATACTGGCAACCAGTCCAAGCGTGAGCCAGCCATTAAATAATTATTTCTAACCATGACACAGATACTTCATGTTATCAACCATCTACCTTACTGTCAGCGTACCCACTCCTCTCTTCACATGTATCAATGACATTCTGCAGTTATCCTTGGTGACTGTGACGGAAGGCAACAAAGAAACAGTGACTTTATGTGAATGGAGGCAGGCTATGAGATACCTATGCAAATTTTTCAGTTTGTCAAAGACAGTAAAGCAAAATCTAGGAGGAAGCTGGTCTGAAACTTTCAACAGTTTCACACATTTAGAAAGCTTAAGAGATGGATCGTTCTTAGCAAGAGAATACTCTTGTCACAAAGTAGATGATTCAACGATTAACAGCCTCCCTAAGATGAATTGCACAATGTGAAGCCCTTGGACTGACAAGCCAAGTCACATGCTGTCAACAACCACCACAAGCCCCTTGTGTAGATGCTGTCAAGGGAGGTTCTCAAGAGATCCACCCATCTAGATGAATGCAACCTTCCCCATGACTCACAGGGAGATAGTTTGCATACAGATACCACGGAAATACACTGAATAATCTAAGGTAAAATTTACCCAAGAAACAAAAACAGTTGATTGGACATCTGGCTCAAGACTCTAAATTTTATTCTTTCGGGAGGAGGCATTCGATCATCTTTGTCTGATATTGTAGATCTTACTGATAATCTCTTTTTGGGCTTTATTTACTTTTTGGAAGATGTGTGATAAGCATCCATTATCTTTCAACTCCCTGCTTAGATGCACATATTACATTTGATGTTCTAGTGTCTAATGCCCAAATACAACGACAATGTCAAAAGAGTCACTGGTACAGAAGACAGACCAATGGCAGAGCAGCAGCACTCAGAGATTGTTTGCCAAAAAATCCTGGTCAATATCACAACCAAAAATTTGATGTTCTGACAATATAATAAAGACCACCAAATTAATAGTTCCCAAACCTAGAAAACTGGAGCAAAAAAGAAATGTAATCCTGGCTCTCTAGGGAACACACAATTATCAAGAACTGAACCATCTTCAAATCTAATAAATGTTTTCTCATCAGCAACCAGGAAAAACTCATAATATAAACAATCATATTAAGGCAAAAAAGCAAAGCAGATAAGCATACCTATCCAGCACTCCAGCCTAGCACAAGGAGATATCTTAATAACATCAGGTGGGTCAACACCGATATTTAAACATAAAACAAGAGCTACCATTCCAGTTTTCATCTGCAAAACGTATTCTGAGTTAAAACCGATGACTCCATAGCAGTCCCAGCATATAGGAGTGGCATAAATAACGAACCCAAACCCATGTGTTGAAGAAATAAATTCCATCCAATGTCATACCATGAGGACAACTAAATCATATGGTAATAAGTGGAAAGGCAAATGATGATATCATGAAATGGAGAATGTGTGCATCTCTAGTTCACTAGCTACAAGCACAAAATCCAAACAGAAAGAGCATTTCTTGGAGCACCAGAAAGCTTTACAACAAAGAAGAAAAATCAGAGGCCATGTTTTTGCAGTAATGTTACATAACTTTGAAATGAGGTACTACACCAAATGACCAATAACAAAAATCCAACCATTTAAAAGCATATTCCCAGCAAAATATTCCTGTTCATCATACATCATGGAGATCAATTTCTTCTAGAAAGCTAACGTGGGCAGCTCAATGCAACTTTTCATTTCTTTTCTTTTCTTTTTTTAAATATTAATACACATGTATTGAGGACAACTATGTGTGTTAAGGTATAATACCTTCCTCTGATATGTTGTACTTATGTTTACATAGTTACTGCCACCTGATTTATTAGTACTTCTTAGTTCAATTCACTGTTGCTTACTTGCTTATCCTTAGTTATGCGCCATAAAATGTTTTCACAAAATCCTTCTTTAAAATATTTTCACAAAATCGTGTTTTGTGGATCTCTTGGAATCAACCTCTCTATGGGCAGGGCTGCCAGTTGAGGCAAGATTGCTTATAACTGGATCTCCCCAGACCCCGCGAAAGCGGAACCCACACTCGGAGGTGGTGGTGGTGGTGTTGTGTGTATTGGGGACATACGAGTAATAAGATGCAGAAAGGCATTCAAAAGAACTCATCAGGTCATTAGCAAGGGCTACCTACACACAATACACTATTAATCCCTGAACTACAAAGAACCTTCTGCCCCCAAAGTATAAATCTTTAATCAGTTTATCCATAAAAGCATAAAATGAGGTTTGATCCCCGTAGATATACTATTTCTTTCCAGTCAAATCACCCAACTAAATAGCCTGACGAATCATCTTAGATTATAAAACAAGAATGAAGCAACATCAGTACTACCTAGCACTTGTGAGCATATGCCATCAACTCAATCTCCCTCTGAAAATAATCATCTAGGAGGCACACACATAATGTATCTTTCCTGCTGACTTGGGGTTGCACCTACTGCTGGCAAAATACAATCCATACCGGAAGATTAGTGTACGGTCATGATTTTCTCGGCCACGATATTAAAAAAAAATTCATGTGAATCGGAACAACCGCACTCTGTCCAGCATTGTAACCCAGACAAAAATGTCCAGAACTTTTCCAAGAGTTTCTCTGAAATAGCAAGCTGTGGGCATGTTAACTAGGCCCATAGCTTGTCGTTGCTTTTATCATCAGTAGTCATTATTAGGTCAATGGCAAACACCCTGGATTGACATTTCAATTTTCTCACTCAGCCATTTTGGCATCCCATTACTCCTTCCTCTTTGGCCCGTTCACCTTCATCCCTCTTCTTTCATCCTTAATTCAATTTGCCATATCTTCCTCATCTCTATTACTAACAGAGGGACAAAGGAGATACACAGAGAGATCAAAGAACAGAGGAAGGGAACTAATGGTTACCCACAAAATCTCAATGGTTCCTAGCTTCTTGACCTGTAAATTAAACAGAGAAAGGGCATTGTCCATCGCCTCACAAACAGGTCAGGGACACAATTGTGTACTTTCGAAATAAGAAAAATGGTAAGGAAATGGTCACTTGTGTAAACGATGCCTTTCTCCCATGATGTCTGATCATGGCAGGTCCCTTTCCAGGGTGGAAAGTCCTCTGGACAAGAAAAAGTGCAAGCCCTAGAGGATAATTCTTCTTCTTTCCCTAGACAGAATGTTAACACTGATAAGGGGTCACCTTGAGTCACCTTGAGTGACAGACCATTTTACTCCTTTCTGCAAGACCATAGGGCTTAAAGTTGAAGGCCGAGAAATGGAGTTCCTTGCTTTTATCGCCTCCTTGAAAGCTAATAGGAACAAGTTATTAACATTGATGGGGTGGAGGAGGAGGGGTATAGGAAGCTTTCTTATGATGACATCTATTAAGATCATTTCTTAGAATGTGAGGGGATTCAATTGCCCGATTAAGAGAGGGAATGTAAAATGGGTGCTTTGTAGTTTTTCTTGTGATGTTACTATTCTTCTTGAGTCTAAGTTGGAAGAGATTTCTCAGCATATTACCCTAAGACTTTGGGGTTGACGATCCTTTGGTTGGCTTTTTCGCCATCTGTTGGTCGTTCTGGGGGCATGATTATCATATGGGACTCTCAAGCTTCAAGGCTCATCGACCCTCAAGAAGGGATTGTTTCTATATGTTGCAAGTTAAGGTCTCTGCAAGATAATTTTGTTTGGGGTTTGATTGGGATTTGTGGCCCAAATGATGATAGTTTATGGGCTGATTATGGGCTGAGTTGTTTACTTTCGTGTCTTTATAAAATATCCCTAGGTGTTTAGGAGGAGACTTCAATGTGGTTAGGTTAGCCTCTGAGAGATCGTCTAGAGGAAGATTGACTTTGACTGGTTGAGTTCTCTGCATTCATTTTTTTCTTGTAATCTAATTTATCCACCTCTAGAAGGTGCAGGCTTTACTTGGTCTAGCCATGAGGAAGTTCCAGTCTTGTCTCAGATTGATAGATTCCTCTGCTCTGGTGATTGGGAAGATCATTTTCAGGGGGTCCATCAAGTTTCCCTCATGTTCCTATTGTTCTATACGTTGGTGATCTTCCCGCTGCCAGAAGGCCTTTTAAATTTGAAAATGTGTGGCTTAAGGCGGAAGGTTTTTCCGAGCTTGTGCAAGGTTCGTGGGATGACCTTAATGTTACTGGATCCTCCAGTTTCACTTTGGCTAAGAAACTGAATTTCTTGAAAATCAAGTTGAAAGACTGGAAAAAAGATGTTTTGGGGCATTTAGAGAGCAAGATGGCAAGTTTAGCTCTTAGATGAAGGGAGCAACAACTTTCCATTGCTCTTGCAAACAAAGTCCAAAGATTTGTGGTGAAGAAAGAGCTCTCTATGGTGCATAGTTGGATGGACATTTTTTAGAGGGAACAAGCCAAACAACATTGGATCAAGTTTGGTGACGGCAATACCAAATTTTTTCATAGAGTAGCTAACTCCAGAAGGAAATTCAATGCCATTCATAAAGTAGATGATTTGGCTTTCGCTGAGGATTCTGCTGTGAAAGGTGCTATTGTTCACTACTATAAGAGTCTTTATCATGAAAAGCATCCACTAAGGCCTCTCCTGAATGGGATTTCTTAAATTCCATTAGTATTGATGACGCCTTGGATCTTGAAATGGATTTTTCAGAGGAGGAAGTGATGGAAAACCATCAACTACTCAGCAAAAGAGAAAGCTCTGGCGCCTGATGGCCCCAATATTCCTTTCTTTGAGCATTGTTGGAGTGTTGTTAAAGGGGACATCATGGATTTCTTTGCTAATTTTCATAAGAGATGTACTTTTGAGAAAAGTTTGAATGCCACTTTTATTAGTTTGCTTCCTAGAGCAGTCAGGGCAAGGGCAAACGACATTAAGAAGTTTAGGCCTATTAGTCTTGTGGGGAGTATGTACAAATTTCTAGCCAAAGTCCTCGCTTCTAGGTTGAGGAAGGTCATTGGCAAAATTGTAAGCTCAAATCAACATGCTTTCATTCACGGTCGCCAAATTTTGAATGCAATGTTGATAGCTAATGAGTGTATCAACTCCTATATCAAATCAAATCAATCTAGATTTTTTTGCAAGCTTGACATTAAAAAGGCTTATGATCATGTTTCTTACTATGTTCTTGTGCTTTCTCTCAAAAAAGGGGCTTCCCTAGCAAGTGGAGGAGATGGATTTTCTTTTGTGTTTCCACCATTCAGTTCTTTGTGGTAGTCAACGGTGAAGCAACGGGATTTTTCCCAAGCTCAAGGATGTTTCATCAAACTTACCCTTTATCTACCCTTTTGTTTATTCCAGTGATGGAGACCCTCAATATGCTTGCGAATAAAGCTATAGGAGTTGGTTTGTTAGAAGGTTTTCTATCACTAACTCCCGAGTCTTAGAGTACATTGATCTTCCACCTGCTTTTTGCTAATGACACTCTATTTTATTGCAAACTTGAGGAGAACAACTAGGGTTTTCTAAGATGTATTCTGTTGTTATTTGAGGCAATGTCTCGCCTGAGAGTTAATTTATCAAAGAGTGTCCTCATTCCTATCGATAAGGTGCCACAGCTTCCTCACCTTGCACATTTCTTTGGCCGTGGCGTGGAGTATCTTCCATCTTCTTATCTTGGCCTTCCACTCATAGCTACTTATAAATGCAAGTTTTGTAAAAACCAATTGTCAAAAGGTTCCATAAGAGACTAGCCTAGTCGAAATCTAAGCTACTCTCCAACAGGGTAGACAGATATTATTGCAAAGCACCTTATCTAACCTGCCTATTTGCTTCATGCCATTATTTACCATTCCGGCTTGCATTGTCAACCACTTAGAGAAAATCACGAAGGATTTCCACTGGTCCATCGACGACTCAAACAATGGTTTTCATTGGGTCAATTGGGACGCCGCCACCCTACACATGAGGGTGGCCTTAGCATTAGATGTCTCTGCAATATTAATAAAGCTCTCAAGGCCAAGGAATAGGACGCTATGTAGAGAAATGTGATCAAAACAAAGTGTGGGGTCGACAATTCTGGTTCCTGGAGTAAGAAGAGCTCTTATGCTCATGGAGTGAACTGCTGGAAATCTATTGTGAGTGATAATAGGCCATTTTTGCTCTCTGGTGCATTATAGGGGCAAAAAGGGTCAAAAATCTTGTGTTGGCATGATGTGTGCTGTGGTGATCAACTTCTTAAGTTTCAATTCCCGGATCTTTTTAGGACGGCTTGGTTGAAAGAAGCAACTATGCATGAAAGTGGTCTCTTGGAATAGTAATTAGTACCACTGGTATATAACTTTCTTGAGAAGCCCAAATGACTGGAAAGTATTCGGTATGTTGCATTAAGGTAGGTTTCTTATCACGGTGATGATGAGATTCTTTGGCATCATGACTGGGGCAATTTGGCGTCGAAAGTTATTGCAAGGAGATGTACAAATGGTCAACTACCCTCGACTTCCTAGCCAAGGCAATTTGGAAGTCTAAAGCTCCCACCGAAACATGCTTTCTTGTTTGGAAAGCCACAAAAAGAAAGGTCCTATAGAGGACATCCTCAAAAGGAGAAATTTCAAGTTAGCTAGTAGGTGTCTCATGTGTTTTGGGGAGGAGAGTCGGGAGACCACCTTTTTGTCCATTTTCAATAGGTCTCCACTTTGTAGCATTTATCTCTTTCTTTGATGGGGGTTAGTTCGATGCAACCTCAGACCATAAGAGATGTTTTGGTGGCATGGAGAAGAAGGTTAAAGAAGAGTTGAGTTCTAGATGTTTGGAAGTTGATGCCTTTGACTATCTAGTCGAGCACTTGGAAGAAGAGGAGTGGCCAGCATTTTGAGGGCAAGGCTAAGACCATTGATGATTTCAAACTTTATTTCTTGGGAACTTTGTATAGTTGGAGTCAAGTTCTCATTAATGTAATGGTACAAAGTAAACTTTTTTGGATTTTATCAATATGATTATTGTAGAGAGCTTGATGGCATGATGTTATTTTGTAATGGCTTCCTTCTATACGTAGATGACATCCCATTGGTGTCTTCTTAATACATCTTTTGATTACTTATCAAATAAAATAAAATACACAGCGAAAACAAGAGAGGGATGCAACCTTAACTCAAATAACCAAGCACGACAATCAAAGAGAGAGAGAGTGGGGAGGAGAGAGAGCAAGAGATGCTAAGCAAGTGATTTGCAATTTCATTTGAAGTTTCTGATTTATTGCCTGATGAGTGCCAACAATTTTACCCTTTCCTCCTCCTTTTTGATGAATCGTGAGTTTAGACCTTAGATTAAAAAGGCCCGACGCGCAAAAAAGTGCAAAGGGTCTTTGGGCATGGGGCACAAGCTTTTTAGATGTGAGACGCACTTTTACTGAAAAATGCTTGGAAATCATTCCGAAATCATATTTCTTTAAAATAACCTAGATAATGACATCAAATAAGTGATTCTCACCAAACCCCTCTTAATAAAAAAAGAATCAATTAAACACAGCAAAATACAATTAAAGCATTAAATATCCAATTCGATTGGATTACTATAAATTGAACCCCAAAAACACAACACATGCTCCCACCATCCCACCCTACCAGAGAGAGAGAGAGAGAGAGAGATTTAGAACCAAACAAACAAAGAAAAAGAAAGCAAGGGTTTAGTAGCAAAGAAAAACCGAAACAGAAGGGAACAAAGAAAAACCTTCCATGGCAGTTGAATAACAGAGGAGGAGGAGGAAGATGAAAAAGGATATATGAGACATGAAAGGAGAACAAAGCACTACCAGATCCTTGTCTAAAATTAAGGTTCAGATAGGATTGGAGGCAGGCAAATATGACCCTTGTCGAATTCGACCACGCCCCATTCGTTGCCAACACTTGCTAAAAACTTGCTAGGGGATCTATGCTTTAGTCCATTTCTCTTCACAGTAGTTACATATGAGCTCACTGAAGCAACTCACTGAAGCAATCCACGATATTGTCTCATGCAAATATTCGTTAATTATAAGTTCTTTTTTTTGATAAGGGAAAAGAGTAAAATATATTAAACTGTAAAATGTACAAAGGGATGGATGCAAGCAGGCATCCTACAAAAGGATTATGTACATCCTAGATGGAACCTATCCACAAAATCAATTACATCAAAAGAAGAATCACAAAAGTTCCCACTATCCCCAAAAAAAAAGTCTTGATAAGAATATTTTTAATTCATTGAAGGGGCGTCTCCTCTCCTTCAAAGACTCTTTTGTTTCTCTCTCGCCAAATAGCGCAGAAAATCGCATGTGGGATATAAGTTCTAACCATTGTTACACAGGTCATCATTCAGTTCGGAACATGGTCCAAGAATGCGAACGTGGTTTCTTAGAGATGCGGTATGATTTCAATTCGATACATATATAAAAGTACATCAGATAGAATGTCCTGTAGGTATTTTTGGTTTTTAAATTTTTACCTTTTTTTGGGGGGGGGCTTTGGAACATGTTTGGTGCTTTTTTTTTGATAGGGAAAAAGAGTAAAATATATTAAACTCAATAATGTACAAAGGGATGGTTGCAAGCAAGCATCCTACCAAAGGATTATGTACACTCTAGATAGAACCTATCCACAAAATCAATTACATCAAAAGAAGAATCACAAAAGTTCCCACTATCCCAGAAAAAAAGAACCTTGACAAGAATATCATTGATTCGTTGAAGGGGCGTCTC
>NCQV01038775.1:2610-17348 GCA_002740545.1 Lophocereus schottii
AGCAGTACGTGAGAATGGCGAAACGTTCTGGTTGGGCGACTGGACATACAATTTACTTGAAGCAATTTCCATCGAGACTAAACGTAAAACCTAAGGACAACAATAGAGAGTTCAATTGAAGCAATTTTAAAGGCACACAATACAATCCCTAATTTTCAATTTCAGACCGTATAATTCAGATAAAGAGAGAAAGGGGATGATGATACTGACTCTAGACTGAGCGACTAGCCGGAATCCTTCCTGCTGGAAGCCAAAAGACGCTGAAATTTCAAGCTTTGGTAGCGCACGAATGGTGGGATCAATTTCAGACCATGCCGGAATTTCAAGCCCATGACCCGAACTACAAACGATAGAAACCACCACGTCAGCACCGCAACCTTGCCGCCGATCACCACCGACCTAAGCAGACTAGACACGTGACGAACTAGGTAGGGTTAAACTGGAGAAGCAGAGGGGGGCGCGCGAGATTGAGGCAGACACGAAAATGGCACACGACTTGAGTTTCAATTCTAACCCAATTTTTTTCCTTTTTAAAATTTAATTTGGCGGTTTATTTAAGGAAAAACACAATTCCAATTGTTTTTCTTTTTTTAAAATTTAATTTAGCGGTTTAATAAAAAAACACAATTTTAAAAAATTAAATAAATTGGCTACCACACTTAATATCTGTGCTAATTGTTTCATATTTACGATAGGTAATTCCCCACACTTAATATGTGTGGGCATACGTTATTATCTTACTACCAATCTTATAAGCGTTGGTTATATTTATCCGTACTTATTATATGTGGGGATAGTACTGGGTACTTATTTTCCTGCTACGCTTGCTCAAGTGTTGTTAAATAAGCGTGGAAGTGTGACCTTTTTTTTGTAGTGCTTGATGTTCTAGTCACCACCATCTTTTGGGGGTGCACGAGTTTCCTTGGTATTCTTTACACTGCCTTTTCTGTGGCGGATGTAGCATATGGCATAGTTTCTTTCGATGCAGCATCTGCCTTGAACTTTGCATTAGCGAAGCATAATTCGACCATGGTAAATGGTTTAGCATCACCATTTATCTTCCTTTTTCACTCTTGATAATACTTAAGATCTCGGTGCAAGGTTAACGCTACCACTTCATGTTCATGTAACCAAGGATGTCCAATTTTCAACTTGTTTCAAGTCTTGGAATCTATCACATGAAAATTGATGCTGTTGTTAAGTCACTAATTGAAAACTCTAAGTGCATCATACCAGTCCCAAGTTGTCCTTTTGTAATGAAGCCTTATGTCGTCGTTCCGCTCTTAGATAATTCTTCAATGGTGATACCCAAATCATTTGTAGTAGACTTTGGCATGATGTTGACTACAGAACCACCATCGATTGGAATTTGCTTAACCATTTGCTCTCGAATGTATCTAGTAGCAAACAATGGGCGATTACGTCGTTTAGAACCTAATAACAGGTCATCACCAGTGAATATCACGACGGCGTTATAGGTGGCACATTGGGTAGACTGATCGCAAGTGGTATATGTCATTATATAGCATTGCATGGCAAATGGCAACAATAGCTTGTTCACATGTCTCTTCTAGCAAGTGAAAATTTGCTGCCAACCCATGTGCACTGCTGAAGCTTTTAGGACATGAAGTCATGTTTACAACCTATGTCCGGTAGAATTTGCTTAACCATTTGTTTCATGATCGTTATCTTCAAATTCGGACTTGAAGCCGTGTTGGCAACCACTTTGTTAAAGAATGCTTTTGAGAAAAATTCACCTAAGACAATGGACATGGATTGTTTTTGGTGAAGTGGGTCTTTGACCGAGACCTTATACTCGTTATTAGCTGCAGACGTCATTCTTGACTTTTGTTATGATAAAGTGATGGTGGCTCAGGTAGCCTAGTATCAGGGTACATCCTTTGTCATCCTTCTTAAAGGTGCTTGATGGGGGATTAGTCTTTGGCAGGCATGATGGGATTAGTAGTGAAAGAACTATTGTTTCCAAACTCCCAAATTGGATTGTGATTAGCTCTTCTTTTAACAAAGGGGTCAAATTGTAGTTCTGCAGGAAATCCAAATGTTTCATCATTTATTGATACAAGGGGATATGATGCTTATATGAGATAGATGTGTGATAACTTCTATTGTCTTATCCAAATGTAGAATAATTGTCCCATCCTTAGCTTGCTGTATGATATGCTCCTAAAGGGTAATCTACTTTTCCAGAGGGTGACTTACGATCGTACAACAGTATTTTGGATCGGTAGTTCTCCTATCTTTTTTTAGGAATTTTGGTTCGGGCAGTTGAATGGAACCCTTCTCAAGCAAGTCATCTAGCATACCTAATAAATCTGAATCAAGAAATGGGTACTTCTTTTCCTAAAGCTGTTTTAGTGTAGGATTCTTTGTTATATCCTTGAATAATGTGCTCTTCTAAGCTTCTAATTTAGGCTTTCTTGTAAATTAAATTGGCTCACCTATAGAGATGGACATTGCCGACTTAGTCATGCTCTTAAAAAAAGTTAAGCATTTTTTTAAATTCAACTTTCTTCTTTCTTGACTCAGTAGAATATAAGGAGTTGCAACAGCGATCAGCCATCGTCACCTCCATGTCATGTACCTTGGTTGTCAATTCTTGGAAAGTCCTTCGTTTGCTCATTTGTAGGACATACAACAAGTCTCATTCCGTACCATGGATACACATTTCAATAATATAAGCTTCAAATAGTCGATCTTTGCACTCAAGACTAAATGCGCTCTAACAGTTGATGTCGTTAAGAAATGGCTTATCTTTCATTGTTTTGTGTTTACTAGCTCAATCACACTAAAAGTTCATTGAGTGCTCTAAAACCTATTAAGGTACTATTACTTCATTTGTTTCTAACTATTAATGGACATAGGTTCTGGGTCATACATCAATCAAACGCAATACATTTTAATGTCAAGATAAACTGCTTTATCATGAGGTTGCCATCATTGCCAGCATTATTACGTGTCTCAATGAAATGTGAGATGTGTTGCTTTGGGGTGTCTTTCCCATCAAACTGGTGGAACTTAGGAGGTTGATAACCGTGGGCATGCAGATAACATCAACCCTATTAGTGCAAGGCTTGTTGTGTAGGTGAATTTTACACAAACCTCTTCCTAGTTGTGCTCTAACTACATTTGCTATCAAGTCTTAGATTTGTTGAAAAGTCATTGATCCTCAGGGCCCTCTATTTTTAGGCTAATGACATTTCTTTTGCTGCTCCTTATTGTTAGAAGCTTTACTATGGACACTTTTTCTTTTTCTTCTTCTTTACTTTCTGAGTCTTTTAAGGAAGATTGAGCTGACTATTTTGTCACTTCTTAGTTAGCTTAGCAATCTTTTCCTTTTGAAGCCTAATGCATGCTCCATTTTCTTCACTCTCCCTACTAAGTTTTTGTAAGATACCCTTTATATTGGCCATCTCATCTTCCTAACTATTTGCACTTGTCATCATAACTCACATGACAGTAGTTCTTGAGGACTTAGCTTCAATTTCTAATAAGAGAGCCCTTTTTGGTGAGGGCGAAGAAGAGTCAATATTATAGTGGCCTTCTACTTCATAGCTTGAAGATTGTAGCTGGTGAGGTTTTGAACTTCATACCGCCAACAAGACACATTTAGCTTCATCTCAAGCCTTTGGGTTTAGGTGCAGGCATCACTATTTGCCTAGTGACGATTGCTATAGTAGCTCTTGCCATGCTTCTTATCTCCATTGTATGAGTTTGCCTGCTATACGTGGCATTAGTTTGGTAGGATCTATATGATAGAGATCCAGTGCTCTTCTTCTTTAAAGGTTGAGATGCAACATTCTTTGTGGCTATGTCTTCTTTGAAGAGGATGCTATTAAAACTTGAAAGTTTTTATTTTTAGGCGAAAGAGATGAGAGGTAGCGATTGTTCCAACGGGCAAGCCTAAAATTTTAATTACACAAAATTCAAGCCTAAAATAACATGGGATGAAAGAGATTTACTTGGAAAGAGAACCCTTGAAGGAATTAAGGAATAAGAGCGTACGGAGTTACAACACATGAGAAGAAGGAAATCTTCTATGAAGTGATTCTTAAAGAATATACAGCGGCTTTCAAATAAGAATGAGCACCTAAGGTGAATAGAGGGAGGAGGTCATAGCCACTAAAGATAGCACAAGTGGAAAAGGCCAAGCATGAAAGACATTGTGGGAAACCAATGAAAAGAAACTATTAAAAGAATTTCAGAAAGCAAGACTTTCCAAGTTTATTCCTACGACAAGGGTCAGTCTCTCATGTCAAGGAAGGAGCAATCTAAACCAAATGAAGAGAAACTATCAAGAGAAGAAAATGAACAAGCATTCAAAAGGCAAGCAAGGCACATCTATTGTCTACACTATAAAGAATCATGTTGACGCATATGATGTAAAGACATGCTTTATAAAAAATCTTTATGACATAAAAAACATTATATAGGCTTGTTTTATTAATGTTTTTTAGGGAGATCCAATTGAAAAGTAAAGTGCCAAGCAACTAGGGTCCTAAAAGAGATGGAACTCACATTAAACTAAAATAAAAAGGGGTCATGAAATGGATAGGTCTTCAATTGAAATAAATTTTATAGAGTTAGGAGTATTTCATCTCCTAAGAGAAATGAACAAGTACAATAATGTAGACGAACTCATCGATTTATGGGATTTCACCTAAGTGAACTTATGAATACTCAAGAAAGAGGTTTTATGAAAGCACATAAAACAAAGTTTATGAAATTTTATAATCCCTTAAAGAGAAATTTTAAGCAGGTTTATACTCCCTAAGTTTGAAAGAAAATGAATTTTAAATCACTATGCATCTCACTTATCTTAAAACTTATGATTTATAGTACATAGATAGGCATACTAGGCTTTTGTTCATTCTTTTTTTCATGTTTTTGGTTTTAGGTAATCAAGATTTAAAAGGCAACTACTGAAGGAAAATGTAATGCTAACATCAATAATGTCATTCTTGGTTGACGAACATGTGAGTGTTTAAACACTCTAGTGGGCTCTTCGCTATTCAATAAACAAGACCCTTAGATATGATTATTCAAGATTAATGTCAAGAAAGTGATGATCTCTCTATTAAATACATTTCTTAATTGTGTAACAAAACTGGAGTTCATAATCAAAGTTACAAAGCATGTTGTTTACTAATTTCTCTTCAAGATGAATCTAACTTTATGATTTTGAGGAAAATAAGCACTTCTTATTTAACGTTTTTAAAAGAAAAGTTTTGCAATGGATTTTAGTTAAGAAAATGTTTAATGTCAAATGTTTTACATTTGAAAAGAAGGGAAAAAGGTATCACAATATTAAGAGCTTGTTCCATTCAAGGAACATATGTAATGCTTTAATTAGAAGTATCTTTCACTCCATACTCCTAATAAAAAGAATTTTAATCTTAATCATGTGTTTACTAGTTGGGGTGTTACAATAATGTTCTATAAGGTGTGAACTTTCTTCATCATAATCTTCCTTGCATCTATACATGTCGCTAATGTAGTGATACTCGACAATGATATGCTTGGTCTTAAAGTGATCAGCATCATTGTTTGTAAGATAAATACCGCTCTATCTATCTAAAAACAACAACGATAATGCTTTATGGAACACCAAACTCAACATGTAACCAAGTAGCGTACTTGAAACCTTACGTAGCTGCCACATACTCTATTTCGATAGTAGAAACATCTACAATATATTGTAAAGATACTTTCCAAGAGATATGACATGTCTGATTGATCATAAAGCCATAGATAGACCTTGTACTATTAAGATCACCACCATAATCAAAATCAATGACCCCAGAACGTCATATTTTGTATCCTTATCCCTATCAAACACCAAGCCTCTACTAACTCAACCCCTTACATAGTCAAAAATCCACTTCACAACATCATATTGATCCTTACTAGGAGTATGCATGCAACATGTCATCACACAAACTGCACATGACAAATATGATCTATTGCACACTAGAATGTATATGACACTACCAATAACACTAGAATAGGGATCAATAGACCACACAAGGAGTTCTTCAAATCACACAAAATGCTTCTTTTTATGAACCAAAAAACCTTCAAACAGTCTCATGTAACTGTCTTCCTCCAAGTCACCATGAAAGAATGTGGTTTTCACATCAAGCTGATTTAACTTCAAGTCGAACAAAGTAAGAAAACAAAGAAACACTCTAATGGAGATATAATGCGCAACACCATATAAAACTTAATTAAAGCCAATGTATCCCTTTTGATTGTAACTATGTACAAGTAACCATACTCCTTATCTTGCATCTTTAACCCATGCATGCCTTCTCTTTGTTTGTAGATCCACTTAATAGTCAAGGCACATCGACCTTTTGATGGCCCATAAATATCTTAAGTCCTATTATTATGTAAACTCTCTATTTTTTATTACAAAGCCAAAGGGTAGTATGGGAGTCAGGAGGAAAATAGTTTCAGAATAAGAGGAAACTTCAACACCTTCAGGGTCCATGCGTAAATCGAAGAGCATACGTAATAAACTCACTCTCATCATAGTCTACATACTAAGTTAGCTTTCTATTAACCCTTACAGTCCATTATAGGCTATAGAATGATTACCCTCCACCTTTTAGGCTCATTGCAACTTGTGGTGCTGAAACTAGGTGGTGTAGATTTTTGAAGTTATCAAACTAACTCAACTTTTTGCAAGCATACACGAGTATTATAGATAACCAAATATTTTGCGAGAAGCTGAGGTTACCAAAATATTAAGTAATTTCCTAAACTAACTCGAACAAAAATATCAAAATGTGAATTTTAGCGGGTTAAGCTACGACCAACTCAACTTAGCAAAATTAATGAAGATCAAAATTAGAACTAATAAGACAAGTGATAGAGAGAATCAATTAAAATACTAATCTAGTGTTCCAATTCATAACTAATTTTGTAATATTAGATATTATTGATAATTAGGAACCAATTGATTTCTTAATGACAATGACACAAGCGTTGATTCAAAATTAAAAGATAAATTATAGCTCCTTAGTGACATAACTTAGGTAGCTTTTAGCATGAATCATTCACACATCACATAATCCATCCAAATGTGGCATGGATTATTCAAAATGGGCCCATCTAACTTCTAGTGTAGAGTATTCAATAAATTGACCATACTTATAACAATCATTACATAATCAACACAATAGTCTACAAGATCTAGCATGTACAAGAACAGCTTAAATAAACCAACCACACTAATAGTATCATTAGTAAAATGAAGTTACACAAATCATGAAGTTCAACTATTCTAGCTAAGCATGTGCAGTCAAGAGAACCAAATCATCCCAAGTTAAACGAGTAACATCCAATATACTAAAGTAGGGCTCCATCTAAACCTAAATTAATTAAATCAACTAAGCATAAAACAAAATAAGGGAATAAGGAAGAGAACCATATCAACAACCATGTTGATTTTGAACTAGATAGCTTTGAAATTGAATTGATCCTTGAACCTTCGATTGAGCTCTTTTTGTTTAAAAAAAAAAAAGGTATGTTGGCTCTTATTCTCTATCACTAGCCTCTACTCAGATAGCCCCAAAATAGCCACAAAAGTAGCTAAGAAATACAACAAGAAACCCCCTATAAAGGACCAAAAAAAGTCCCCAAAAACTATGTCTTCATTCCCTTCATATCAATGCTTTAGTACCCTAAAAATCAAAATAGGCAGGCCCATGGGTCAAGTTAGACTGTGAAAAGGCATGGGCCTGTCAAAATTTGTGCTTTGTTTAGCACATGGGAGACAGGCTCACATGGGCTAATTGGAGAGAGAGAGTCCGGCTGGACGGATATTTCGCCAGGCTAGATTAAAAGAAGACGAGCAGTTGGGTTTTCATCATTTCACTAGGTTTAGGTGAGTGGACCTAGGCACACATAGGCTACATAGGGTGATAGGGTTGGGCAGGTGGGCAGCATTGACATATGATGGCTCGATTAGGAGATTTTTGAGAAATTGGGCACAAGGCCTACTTGAGTGAATACATGAGAGTATGAGGAAGTGGGTGTAATGCAAGCCTAGGCTTCACGTATGAGGGGTTGGGCTCATGACCTGTGGGCTTGCGTACATGGGAAGACTGGTTAAGCATGAATTCAAGAAGTAGATTGGACTGGGTGTAGAACGCACTTGGGCGCACGAACGAGGCCTGATGAAATCGACCCAAAATATTCGATTTACACTCAACTTTATGTCTTCTCCTCCACCTATAACTATGCAAATTATATGTCAATTATTTGTCAAAATATATAGCATATAAACTAGTAATTAGGCATAAAATTGGCTCAAATATGTACACAAAATGCGAGCGATCAATTCCCCTACACCTAATCTTTACTGGTCCCGAATAATGCATAAAAATAATGCATATTATCATTCAAACCATGAATTGAACCATGATTGAGAGAGGAGATCGAACAGTTCATTGTACACATTAAATTTAAGCCATACAAACTTAGAGCCTTGTCAACTCGTAACTCATCTTTGAATATTTCGAGTCCAACTAAGTGAATTGACAATTCATACATTTTTTAGCACATAATATCAACAAAATAGCAAACTAATACCATAGGATTTAACCCTTCATATAAAATATTACAAGAGTAGTTTAAAAAGTGAGCCCCCAAAATCAAAACATCCTATTAACTGGCCAACAAAACATGTACCTATTTCCCTAATTAGATACAACAAAATCTAGATTATTTTTTTCCCCAATACATCGCTTGTTGTTTAAGTATCGATCAGCCTAAAAAGCATCATAACTCTACTAAGTACAAGTTCTTTGAATTCATAAAGGTTGACATCAAGAGCTTTGCTTAATAAGAAAAGACGCCAAACCACCTATCCTAACTTGTTTCAGTAGCTTCACGAAAGCTTTATTTTTTTCATTTTTCTCTGTTGTTTTAGGCAAACCATTAGTATGATTTAAGCTATAGTTCAGCCCCAAGAAAAGGGTCATGGCTGTTCATTATAGGTCTCCTCCATTCATAATGCTTAAATTCGAGACCTAAACTTACGGGATACAGGTACAAAACCACCTAAACATAAACTTGTTGGTGACATAACGTAGACTAAATGACCAACCAAAATCAAATAATTTATTTAGTAGTGCATGCAGTTAGTAATCAAGTAAGGTAACAAGGAACTCAACAATCAAAACATACCCAAATAACAATGAAAATGGGTTATTTTATGTAATGATGAACTCACTACCTACCAACATTCATACCTCAAAAACTTTTGGTCATTCACTTAATGAAACCAAAAACCTTCTTACACAAGTATGGTCTTATGAACAAGATCCACATGACAAAAGAGAAATATGCATAACAAAACCACCGAGATTCTCACCACGAACTAGGCCATTACAAAATCTTTAAATTTTTAAAATTTTAACTTAAGATGAATCATTGTTCAAGTTTCTTTCCTTTATCTTAAATCTTGTATTGTCCTTTCTGCAATGAACAATAATAAAAATAAATTGAGACCTAAGAAAAAGAACAATACAACCGGCTATTGCGGAAAAATTGCCTCCGCTATGAAGTCCATAGCTACTCAGCTCCACGAACATGACTTCTTTCAAAAGTTCATCTGCAAAAGCACTTTGCAAAATCATATCTAGCTACCAAAAACAAACCAAGTGCAAAGGTCCTCAAAAGCGTATATGAACCCTAAAATGGTTGTTGCCTCCCAACAAGCTCAAAAAGTCGATCACCAAAAAGCCATGATAATGGCTCACAATAGATTATGGCTATTAAATTTATAAACTCAATCACTCTAAGCTTAACATCATTACCTACCACAGGTTTCAGAAGCCGACCATTGACCATTAAAACTCGTCCATCTTGGGGTCTAAAATTTAAACCACCCTAGAAAGGAAAACCCAATTAACAATAAAGGGTCCCCCCAGGTCTAGAATTCAAATTGTAAAAAAGAGGTTCAACTTAGAATTATAAAGCCAAACTTTCTAATTAGGTTTAAAATATTTTCTAAGAATATGATTGACATGAAAAGTTTGGTTTTAACTTTATAAATATTAGCATTATTGCGGGCTTCATTTCAGAAGTCATCTAACTCTTTCAATTGAAGCTCATGACTAGAGTCAACTTATTTTGCATCAAAATGAAGAGTTTTAATAGCAGCAAAAAGCATGATGCATCAACTCAGCCAGATAATGACATGGCTTACAAAATACAAGTCTAAAATTGGACTTCCCTATGAGGGTCTTGTAGGCAGTTAGATATGCCAAAAATAGCACGATTTAACCTCAAAGAAAATCTTTTTTATCCAAGCCGAACCGCTTTTTCAAGTATAGACTTGACCTCATAGTTAGACAGTTCTACTTGACCACTAGTGCAAGGGTGATAGGAGGTAGCTACATTGTGTGTCACCAAATGCTTTTAACCAAAGATTCAAACAAATGGTGAAGAAAGTTGTTGCGTATATCACTAATGAGATCCCTAAGTGCGGCAAATCGACAAAAGATGTAATCTTTGAAAAACTCATCACTACCTTATGGTCATTAGTTCTAGGAGCCAATGTTTCCACCACTTTGACACATAATCAACAGCCACCAATATGTACACAAAAACAAAAGAGGGTGGGAAAGGACCCACAAAGTTAATGCCTCAAATATCAAATATTTCAACAATTAGAATGAGGGAAATAGGTATCATATGTCGATGAGACAAAGCACCAGTGCACTAACATTGCTCACATGGAAGGTGACAATGATGAGCATCTCTAAAGAATGTAGGCCAAAAAACTACTTCAGAGGACCTTAAAGGCAATCCTTGGGCCTCCTAAGTGTCAAGGGGAAGACTGACAAAAGGTAAGCATAACATGAATATCTCTCTAGCACACATCTATGAAATACCTTAAAAACAATGCTTGAAAAGATAAGGAATCTTTCTAATAGGAATGCTTTACTTAGGAGAAGACCTGTCTTTTTCTTGCTTGGACCAGGAAGGACCTTATCTATAGCAACATAATTGATAATATGCACAAACCAAGGGAGGGGGTTATGTAACACTGAAAATATTTGTTCATTAGGGAAATCATCATGATAGCCAATACAATCATCAGTGCACTAGGTGAGGATTTTAGACAAATTATCTACTACTGAATTTTCTTAACCCTTCCTATCCTTAATCCCTAGGTGATACTCTTGTAACAATAAGACCCATCTAACCAACCTATGATTGCTTTCTGTCTTGGACATCAAGTGTTTTAATACAACATAACCAGTGAAAATCACTAGTTGTGATCAAATAAGGTATGAATGACACTTATCAAGTGCAAATACGACAATTAGGAATTCTTTTTAGTAGTGTAATTCTTTTGTTCATCAATGTGAGTTCTCCTACCACAATAAAAGACATGAGACATCTTGTTTGCTTTTTAACCCAGAACTGCCCCCACTAGAAAGTTAGATACATCACAAATTATTTCAAATGGTATGGAAAAGTCAGGAGGTTCACAATAAGGGTTGTCACAAACAATGACCAATAATTCTCAAAAGGCTCCGCATAAGACTCATTAAAGTAAAAAGGAATGTCATTGGCTAAGATATTAGTAAGTGGCTAAGCCACTTTTCCAAAATCCTTTGTGAACCTCTTATAAAAACCAAGATGGCCTAGAAAAGAAGATCTCACATGTTTCACAGAACTAGGAATGACCAAGTTAAAAATCAAATCAACTTTAGCTTTCCCTCTTGAACCATAAAATGACTCTTTTCCCAACCCAAAATAAGGTTCACCTCTTCACATCTTTGCAACACATGAGATAAGTTAGCAAGGCATGAATCAAATGACGGCCTAAAGATAGAAAGGCATCCACAAATACCTCTAGAAAATTATCAATCATATTAGAAAATATAGCCATAATGCATATCTGAAAAGTGGAAGGTGCATTATACAACGCCAAAGGCATTGACCAATAAGCTCAAGTACCTGGAGGGCATGTGAAGGTAGCCTTTTCCTAGTCATTTGGGTAAATAGCTACCTGATTGTAAGTAAAATACCCATCAACAAAGTAATAAAA
This sequence comes from Lophocereus schottii, assembly GCA_002740545.1. Classification (NCBI taxonomy): domain Eukaryota; kingdom Viridiplantae; phylum Streptophyta; class Magnoliopsida; order Caryophyllales; family Cactaceae; genus Lophocereus; species Lophocereus schottii. The sequence continues at coordinate 14,702 of NCQV01038775.1, forward strand.
GCTCTGACCTACTAATCACCCTGATATCTAGTCAATAAACGGGAGCAAAAAGTGATCTTTTCTAGTCATTGAATTTAACTTCCTGTAATCAATGCAAACTCTACAACTTGTTGTCTCTTCAGTAGGAACTAGAATTCCAGTGCTATTTCTAACCACAGTGATGCGAGACTCCTTAGGGACAACCTATACATGAATAACCCATTAACTATTAGTGATATGATGAATTATTCTTGCATTTACACGTTTCACCACCTCTTTTTAGACACCTTCTTCCATGTGTGGGTTTAATTTACATTGCATATCACTAGTAGCTTTCACATTGATAATTCCTTGAAATGCACTCTATTTTGGGATCATTTTGTCGTTTTTAGGGAGAATTATGTGTTTATGCTATATTATATACTCTTTTTTCTGTTTATGCTCATGTATGATTCTTTTCTATATTTCACAGGTTTTTGAATCATTACCCCGGATTTGACCTTAAATGAATATATTTTGACTACCCACTGATACCCCCAAGTCACGATCGTCGTGGATGGAAGATAGAATAGAAAAATGTCGAAAAGTGGCAACCACGGTATTTTGACTACCCACAAATGCCCCCAAGTCACTATGCTTGTGGAAGGAAGACAAAACAAAAAAATGTCGAAAAAGTGGCCACCACGGATGGTCCATGGTGGTGCCCACGGTACGCGGTGTCCTCATTTGCCCTGAGGCTGTTTATTTTCTCCCGGCTGTTCAACTTTCAGGCCAAATATTTTTAGGATTATGGAACAAAAGGCCAAACACTAAGAGCAAAATTATCGCTTCCCAATTTTCCACGAAACGAACTCCTCAAACCAATGCGTATCAAAGATACAAAGAAATCCCCTTAGGTTGGTTCAAAACGAGAGAAAGTGTTGAAATAATTCAGTCCAACGCTAATGCCAAAATCTTTTATTTCACATTTTTTTCTCCTCTTTTTTTCATCTTTTTTTTGGTCTTTTTTTCTTCAAAGAAAATGATTATGGCGCAGAACATTAAGTACCTTTCTGCACTTCTCAACCAACTCACAATGACCAACCCAATAACAAGAAAAGGAATTCATGTATGGAACTTGCAAATCCCTTGTTACATCCAACAAACCACACCTCATATCATCACCCACAAACCACTCCAAATTAGGAAATGAACTTTATAGTATTGGCTAAACAAGAGAAGATACGCATTTGACCGATGGCTATATTAGACGTTCACTTCAATAAATAATGTCAAGGCTCAAAGGGTGTACTAGTGGATAAATCATGCATAACAAGGGTAGCTATTTGGTCAATGTAGCATATTAATTCAAATAATGTCTCAATCATGTTGCCTAAATGTGCATGCTAAATGTGATCTTAAATAAGAGTCAAAGCAAATTCTAGAGATTTGGAATCTAGGAAGAGTTATGCATGAAAAGGAATAAGAGACTAAAATCCATAAATTAGTCTATTCATGCTCGAATCCTCACGAGACGACTACCAAAGTACAACTAACTCATTAAATCTCACATGCCAAAGAAAGCAACCTAATCTAAAGACAAAGAATGTCTCAATCATGCTGCTGAAGTATGCATGGTCAATGTGATCTTGAACAAGAGTCAAAGCAAGTTATTAGATTTAGAATCTAGGTAGAGTCACACATGAAAAGCAATAAGAGACTAAAATCTATGAATTAGTGTATTCAACCTTGAAGCCTCACGGGACAACTACCAGTCCACCAAGGTACAACTAGTTCATTAAATCTCAAATGCCAAATATTTATGCAAAGAGCAAGTCATATTCAACATAATTGCAACATCCACATCCGATAGAGCCAGGAGCGTTATATTTTTTTAACTTTTTATTTAAATTTCGGGGCGAATCGGACAGAGTTTTCCCTAAAAACTGACCGTTTTCAGGCTAAAAGCCTTACAATAAACCCCTGCAGATCAACAGAAGCGTAAAACATTTTAAAAGAAGCTCAACTGCTGCACACCGGAGTTCATAACTCAATGAGCAACTAGCTCGGAGTACATCAAACAAAATAGTTCATTAATACAGGAAAAGTAAAAGATACAACTCAACGGTTCACACAACCAGAGTATTGGGATTTACATCCCAAACCGTAACTGATTTCAACTAAAAGAACAACTGACTAATAAAATGGTTAGCACACATGGCCTTACAGAGCAACCCCTAAACCGAATACATTTTATGAACTAGAATACTTATTTACAAACGTTTACAATTCTGGGAATACTTTACATGACTTCATTAAACACGTAACACCCATTCAAATGGGCATGCATGACACCTTGCAAGCAAGAATAGAATCCATCTAAGCAGAAGTGACTTGGCTCCTACTTGTCATGATGCAAACCTAGGCAAAAAGGGGAAAGAATAATAGGATAAGCAATCACACGCTCAGTGAGCATTCCCTAACCCTCCCTTAAAACCACAACCGTTGCAGGCAGTAATATCTTTGATAATCACATACCACTTATTCATACTTTACTATCATATTAGGCAATCATAGTCTCCAAGGACGGGTCGTTACCCATGAACCTCATTCTAGCCACCCAAACTCATTTCTAGGTCCCTAAATGACCAAACTTCTCTACTAACAGGCACTTAAACACATAAGCAAG
>NCQV01038820.1:7449-22197 GCA_002740545.1 Lophocereus schottii
ACAGAGTAAGCAGCGCAAACTAGAACAAGGGAAGGTTTGAATTCGACCATCCATGGCCTAAAAAATCAGAAACAAGCTTCAAGCTCATCCAAAAATGGCGGTCTCTCCATTACATTGACCTCAATCCGAGTAAGAACAGGGGTGAGGGGAAAATGTCTTGAAATTACTCAAACTAGCCCTAAAAATGTTACAATTATACTAACGTTCATGAATGACAATCTAAATCAGCAAATTAAAACCTGATTACATAAAATTAAAGGCTGAAAACAAATCTAAAATCGAAACCCAAATTAAAAACAAACCCTAAATTTCGAATGAATGAAATTAAAGTGAAATTAAACCTAAAATTAAACCTAAAATTAAACCTAAAGCTTAAACTAAGCCTAACCTAAGCCCTAGATTGTTACCTCCTATCCTTCAAATGCGCTGTAACCCATCAATTTATATTCTGCCCTCTTCAATTCTTAGTTGTCATTCTCAACCGGATGTGGATGGTGGGAGAGCATGCTGAGGATGTGTTGGTGGTTGCTGCCGAATTACGGTGGACATGGAATGAAGATGGTGGTGTGCTGGCATTGTCGAAGAGAGAGAGAGCGAGATGATGAGGACAAAGATGGAGAAGTAGGGGGGTATCGGGTTTTTGGGGGGTGCGAAGCCAAGATAGAGGAGAGAGAAAATGAGAGTTTAAAGTACGGGTGTTCAAAAATATCCGTAACCAATAACCCGCACCGAAAATCTGCTACCTGATCCGAAATCTCGGGTACTCGAACCGAAATATTTGAAAAGTTTGGTTCGGCTTCCCGAACCAATATTTTTTTTTGGTTATTGGTTCGGGTACGGTTCGGGCATTTTGAAGATTCGAGTACCCGAAACCCGAAAATCTTTTTAAAACTTTTTCAAAACTTTTTATATATCATCCATTCCCTAAAGACTTTGTAAGTCAAGTATTCAGAAACCCGAAGAAGACAAGTGCTCTGACTTCATTGCATTATTTTATTTGAATGTGTTGGGCATGAATATGATGTTAACAAGCTTATGCCTTATGAAAGTGTAGATTAATTGAAATGTGAATGGTGATAAGATATCCGGTATTGTGTAATAATTTAAAGTGCAACTTGGCTTAATACAACAACTTTTTATAGCATAGAAATAATTATATTATGGGTACAACAAAATTATTAGGCAAAGTAGGAAAAAAATTTTAAGAAAAAATGGGTTATTGGGTAACCAAAAACCCGAACCGAAATTTTCGGGTACCCGAATTTCGGTTACCCGAAAGTTTTGGTTCAAATACGGTTCACCATTTTGCCAACCCAAAATTTCGGGTACCCGAACCGAAATATCCTTTGGTTCGGGCACCCGAATCATGAACACCCCTAGTTAAAAGGGGGAAGTGAATGTATGACGTGAGGGGCACATGGGTAGGCTTGGTTTTGGTTTTATTTTTATTTTTGTGTATTTTTTTTGCCTTTATTCACAAAGTTTCCCTCAATTTATTCAACGCCTGCAAAATAAAATTAAATCAATGAAAAACCTAAAAATAACAATTATAACGAGCATAAATAAGGTGTGAAAATATTGTAAAAATAACAAATTTTTGACTTGAACAAAAACTATTTTTTGCCACTCTCAAATATGGATTTTAAGCTCAAAATTCCTTCATTTGATCAATATTTATCTCAACTATGGCCAATCTATCAATACTTTTCATCATTTAAATAATTCAGTTGATGTTTTCCTCTTTTTCATGGAAAATAATTTATCCTGTACCAAACAACCAAAAATGTGACATGAAATTCAATTTTCCTTGGAAAAAAATTTTTCCCAGAAAATAGTTTTTCGGGAAAGCCATTTTCCTTTCAACCAAACACTACATATGTGTGCATTTGGTTGGAGTGAAAACCATTTTTCCAGAAAATGATTTTCTCATTTTACGATGTTTGGCAAAACAAGGAGGATAAATTTGTTTTTAGAATAATTTTCCCTGAAATGAAGGAAAATATTTTTACTTGGAATAGAGCGTAAATTAATTTTACGTTTCTTTGGTACTCACACGGTTTCACATTCTTTCTTTCTTTTGTATCTATTTTCTGGACATATGGTTCAAAGATTAAGACAGTGACATATAGTTTAAAGATTAGGATAACATATTAAAGATTAGAGAAACTATAACATCCTGATGCCGATACCGATGTCGGTTAATCTAACAACTACAATTACATCAAAATTCAGAATGTTCTACAATTTATCGTCAGTGTTAACAACATTGAGAAACTCACTAGGTTTTTTCTCTTCTTTGTTTGGATTCCTACTCAAAGATGGGAAATTGATAACCGTTGCTAGCGTCAAATTGTTAACAGTAGGTAAGATCAAAAAAATTGACAAATGTACAAATTGTCATAATTTTTGATTTGGATGACACAACAATTGTAATATAGTTTCCCAAAGAACAACATATAAATTTCTATTTTTCTGAATATCTTACTTATTTTTGTTTTTTCACTAATGTGCCTCTTTTTAACTTTTTTGTTCATTTTTTTTTCTAATCATACTCATTTTCCAAAAACTTCGTTTCCTCTTTTACCAAACAAATGAAAATATAAGTTGAAAATCATTTTGCATGAAAAATTACTTTATATAAAAAATAATTTTCTAGGAAAATGGTTTTCAACCCTACAAAACACACCCTTAATCTGATTATATGGTCACAACTCTTAACTTAATAAGAGAAAGAAAGTATATATTGGCTTGAAGGCTGAACTAAGACTTATGACTAATGACACCTTTGGGCTGTCCTCTTCACCATCACTTGAATGGGACAATGCATCAATGCACTCTTGACCATTAGGAATCTAATCTTTAGCGCTTACCTGCCCTATTCCCTGCAAAATTAGAGGGAAAAACACTTTATTTATCATAAAACAATATTATATTTTGGTTGTATGTTACATTACATGTGTCTAGAGTTGGTAAACATTGACATGATGTAAAGAGGTTCGAATTGAGCTATTAAAAGCTGACTCAACATAAATAGATTTAGGTTGAGAATTTCAGCTTTTTTAATCAAACATACTGATATTAATAGCCTATTTAAACAAATAAGATTTAGGTCAGCCAAGAAGGAGTTCCAAAAAGCATTGCTAGCCACATGAAGTGATAACGACACAAGCTATAGTGATGACAATGAAGATATAGTAGTCAATCTTGGTCTCATGGCCAAAGAAGCACAAGTTCAAGAAGAAGACACTGGGTGAGAGAGCTCAAATGAGGTAAATTACTCTGTATTTCTTGAATACTCTGAAGATGAATTGGCGCAAGCTTTGGTTAATTGCATTCAATGTGAGCAAGAGTATTTGTCCAAAATAAAGTCTTTGAAGAAGGCTATTCGAAAGAGGCTTTACAAAAATCAAATAATGAACTTCATATTAAGATTGATACTCTTGAAACAAAGAAGCAAGATGTTCAATCTGAATGTGATGGTTTTGAATAATTAGTTTTGAAGTTTTCAAAGGGACAAGAAAATTTAGATAAATTATTAGGCTCCCAAAGGACGTCATTCAATAAAAAAGGAATGGGGTATAATCCCTTTAACAAAAAAGAAGGTCTATAAGAACTTCTTTCTTAAATCGACGTCCCAAAGCAAATCTTATATGAAATGCAGCTATTGCCTAAGAAATGGTCATATGTCTTATTCATGTCCTCTTAAAAAATCTAGCCCTAGGTTAGTTCAAGTTTGGATACCAAAAGGAGCAAAACGATGAAATGTGAATTGAGTGAAAACGCTCTCTTAGTACTAATAGGTTTCTTGAATTTTTGTAGGTCAAAGTTATGATAAGTTGTTGACTGTGTAGTTTTCAAGGCATTGAAATACAGTCTAAGACCTTAAAAATTATATAGAAACTAGGATGTTACTGCTTGTAAATAAGTGAAACTCAAGGGCTTGATTTTTTATGTCGACATCCTAAATAATGGTAATATTTGGATTCTTGGTAAACAAAAGACAATGTCACTTTGCATGATCTACTTCCTATTTGAGGCATTTTAATTTTAAAATTTTTGAAGTTTAGTTTACTTTATTATCTTTGAAATGTGAGCATGATTAATATTTTACCATATTTTATGCTAATATGACATGAGATTATTTTTATGCATAGATGATATCGTAGACGTGATCTTTTTTTTTCTTGGGTCTATAATTGTTATGATCCCTAATATTTAGATACATGATATTACTTAATCCTATAAGGAAAGAATTATATTACTTGATTAGACTTTGCTATAACCTTGACTTATTCTTGAAGGGGGAGAATTGTTGTGTTAATCCTCTTATATGTTGATCACTTGTAATGCTCATGAGAATATCAAGTCAATGCATGCATGTTAGGATATATTATTTGATCAAAATGATAGTGTTTAATCCATTATAATTTTTCTAAGTGTCATAGATTGAGGGGGAGCATCTTTATATGACATTGATTTGTCAAGGGGGAGCTATATGTTTTTGCCATAATTTTTTGTATGCCTGGATTTTTGTTTCTCTTTCTTCTACTACCTTTTTTTATGCAATACAAAAGGGGAGAAGTATTTGGTATGCTTTGATGGTCTATCATTCAAAACTATAGTGATATGTTCTTTTTGTTGGGTTTTGTCTTTCATCAAAAAAGGGGATATTATTAGCTTCCCTTAAGCTTACAGTGGGTTTTATTAATTTGTTTTGATAAAAGATCAAAAGAGTTGGTCCATTGATAATTTTATTATATTATAATTGGATCTACCTTAGAATTACTATTGTTTCAATGTGTTGTGTTTCTAAGTGGATATTGGCATGCCAAAATTACTTTTGAGATTTCTAAATTAAATTTGACTTTGTGATATTCTTGATATGATTTAAGGTGATATTATCTTGTAATAATGCTTGCTATATTGGGAAGGTTATACGTGCATATTTTAGAGATTATGATTTGATTTGGCTAAAATTGTGTGATTTGAACTTGTTTTGTTAGATAACAATTGTAATTGCTCAATCCTACTGATCAGCTTTAAAATTGGGAAGTAGCCAAGAGTGTGAAAGTTGGCAGGCTAGTAAAGTAAACTACTGAATCTCCAAGGGCCTGAAATACTGTTCAAGGGCTTAAAATCTGCTGAAAATGATATTTTCCTTATTTGGTGATAATGGCTACTGATCTTGATGGACAAGAGCAGCTATATTCTGTTGACTATAAATATTGAAGCCTTCGAAACTTGGAGACACACAAGCAAAGAAAAAGAATTAAGAGCCACAGTTGTAAATATCATTCTCTTGTTCATTGGATTTATTAAGTTGTATTGTTCAAGTTGTAATTGGGCTTAAAACTTCAGAGTAGGTGTACTTTAAAGTTCTGTAATCTCTCCTAATAAAATGGAGTTAATCCTAGAGTTAGGAAATTCTAGACGAGGACTAAACCTGGTTAAGGCTAACCTTATTAAAAAATATTTGCGCCATGTCAACATTTACTTTTCCACATTTGATTTTTATTATTTTGTAAATTTAATTATCACCCTATTCACCTCCTCCTATGATTCAATAGCCTTTGAGTTTTCAGCATATATGATTGTGTATGGTATATTTCCATTCTAGTAGACATGCAACTAATACAAACACGGAAGTATAACTCATTTCGTTGCATGTGTCACTCAACTAAGCTATAAATATGACAAAGTACATTACAGATGGGTGACTAATATATTTATTTTCTCTTTTGTTTAATTGGATTGCATTTCACATTATAAGATATACTAATTATGTGTTGCATGTATCACTGTGAACAATAACTTTGCATTTAATATCATAATGAGTGACTAATTATGTTTTGGAATTATGACTATAACAATAAAATCTGTCTACTAAGCCAACTTCACTGTCATTCCAACATACATGTAGCTAATAATACTTTTAATGGCTAATTGTTTACTCTTGTATGAAATCTAGCAAATACTGTATGTATGGCTAATAATAGTGTCCACAAGTAATTATGCCTTCATGTCATTTTAATTTGCATTTAAAGTTGTAATATATAACCAATGGCAACAGAAATAACACTAACCACATCTTCAATGGGTAACTAAAATGTTTACTTAATTCTTTCATTAGTAAGGTAATTAACTACTAATATATGACTAATAATAGTGTCCATTAGTGACAGTAATTATTTGTTAGTATGTTTTATGCTCAACATTGTAGTCTATGGTCCAGTACGACACAATATGACTAAACATTTTCATAGGGTGACTATAACAATTATTAAATCCTTTCATTTAGGAAGGTAACCAAAACTATTGTCAATACGTGACTATAACATTTGTTTAATCCTTTCATTTCGAAGCCTAAGTAGCCCCAATTTCAATGGGTGACTGTATTGTTTGTTTATTCCTTTCATTTAGAAAGGTACCTAAAACCGTTTTCAATGGGTGACTATAACATTTTCCATGAGCAGTAGTACTAACAATATATGGACTTCGTGTGCAGATTACCAAACTCAAATAGAAGGCCTACCAGTGATTGAGCATCATGAGTTGAACGAACCACTGGTGATTAAGCATCATGAGTTGAACGAACCACTAGTGATTAAGCATCATGATCGAGTCAAGATTCGAATGGATCATTGGTTTGATTTATATCACCAACAAGGTCACAAACAATTGTGGGAAAACAATTGCTGACACTTTTGATTTATATCACCAACACTCATAAGTTGTTGGTTTTAGCATAAGGAAAACAAGGTCACAAACAAGAAGAAAGAAAGTGTTTGGGAAGTCTTTCATGTGTTCTTGTGCTGGATTTAGTACCTTAGAAATATTTTACGTGTTCTTGTATTAGATTTAGTACCCTGTAAATTTAAAGAAAATAGTTGTTGAGAACATGTCTCCAACTGGGAAGAATAAGACAAAGATAAGACTAGTATTACAAACACAGACACAGTGTAATGCCTCGCCACGGACGCAAGTAAATGATGGAAAGTATGTGGTTGTTGATCTTGTTGTAGCTCACAATCATCCACTAGTACATAGTAAATTAGCCCACTACTATTGACTAGAATGGAAGATGACCACATAAAAGGGAAAAGGAATTGAGAAAGTACATTCTTCACGGATAAGTGTGGTTGATTCGTATGGCTACATATGTAATGAGGGTTGAGGTGAACAAAGTCTCAAGCGTACTTTGAAGGACCATTACATTTATGTGAGTAACCTAAAGATGAAAGAAATTGAATCTAGTGACACTCAAAATGTGATTGATCTCCTACATCAAGTGACTATGAAAAATGATTTCTTTTTTAGAGTTACGTTGGATGGGATAGGTAGGTTGTGTAATGTATTTTGGTGAGATTCAATGACGAAGGGGCACAATGATATTTTTGAAGATGTGGTAACGCTTACAAAACCAATCAACATAACTTGATATATGCCCATTGGTCAAAATTAATAATCATCATCTGAATATTATGTTTGGTTTTGGATTTATTTCAAAATGACATAGTTGAATCATTCGAGTGGTTACTTCAGGTGTTCATGAAATCTATTGGCGCGAGGTGTTTGACCATCATTTGTATATATCAAGATCAAATAATGTGTAACACCATTGAAAAGGTTAGTGGCTACAACATTGCAATGGATCATTATGTTATTATGTTATATGAACTTGTGAAAATAATTTATACGGGTTCGAGCCGTGGAATCAGCCACTGACAAAGTCAGGTTAGGTTGCTTATAATACACCCCTTGGGGTGCGGCCCTTTCCCGGACCCTGCGTGAACGCGGGATGCTTGTGCACCGGGCTGCCCTTTTTTTTTTGAATATAATTTATACGAGCTAAAATGAGATTTCTGATTGAATACACACTAAGTTGTGTTTGAATTATATATGACTATTAATAGTATCAATGGGTGGATACGCCAAAACAGCCATCATCTATCATGTTCTTGTTTTTTGTATTAGACTTAAATATAATATCTGAGACTCTCATTTTATGATTTATTAATGATTTTACTTATTTTCATGCTTCAATTTCAAGCAATTAATCATTATCTGGATTTGCCTTTTTTAGAATGAATTTTAGGTACTCCCCACTATTAGATACTACATGTGTCTTTGGTATTTGTGACGTAACAACATTTCTCAATTTCACACGCCTAAAGGATATCATTCGTAAAGGAAAGTTTCAACACATGTTTGAGTGGCTCTCAGACTCAACTAGAATTCTGGGACTCAGAATGATAATTGCTAATTACGGCTTGGAAAATAATCCTTGGTCTGTGCTATTGTGCAAATTAAGCGACAAATGGTGTCTAGCTTTTGGTAAGGATTTCTTCTTAGCTGGAATATTATCATCAAAAATAAGCAAGAGTACTAAAAATCTGATTGGCTTTAAATCAAACAAGATAGCAAGCTTAAGTAAATTTTATTGGAGCTGTAATTCGATGGTGAAGTGTTGGATGAGTCCTAAAGAACTTGTGAAATTTCAACATTCAAGATCCGAACATTGCTTTGTTTACCCTATGTTATAACTACTCAAACATGCATCCTAGGTGAACATCCTAAATCCTATTGTGCTAACTATAACATGGTGTTATTTGACTAATTAAGTTTTTTAATTATAACCATGAACGTTTGATTATGTACTATATGTTTTTATGTGAAACCGCCATGAGTATTTGCTTTGTATGTATGACTAATTAATTTATAATTCATTGAACATTGATAATTGATGTGTTGGGAGGAAGTGGTTGACTAATTATGTGGTGCATGCATTACTATGTATGTCATATTTCATTGTCAATCATATATGACTATATACGTTGTATATATGACTATTGTAGCTGGCCTGGTTGACTGTTTACTTATTATTATTGATGCATCACAGGTATACACCCTCACTATATTCAGAGATTTTAAAAAAGTTTTTGGAGCATTTATAGGCGCACAGAGTTTTAACATTTAATCAGCCAACCTTCATGTATGATACATCAATGGAAAAGGATTACTCAAATTTCCATATAATTTCATTCACCCGAAGTTGGGAACAATTATCATGCACATGTAAAAATTTTGGTAAATCTGGATGGTTGTGCTTTCCTTGTGTAATGTTACTCCACATGCATTCTATGTATAGTATACCTAAGGCTTACCTACCTATAAGGTGGATGAAATATGCTCAGGTAGAGGAGTGGGTGAAAAGGAGCCACTTAGAGACTTAAGCGGGTAGGAATATAATGTTTAACTCATGATGTCATAGAATGGCTAGGGACTTCTATAATCTTGTGCTAAGGAGTCAACATTGTAAGTAAGTTTGCCAAATTATCAAAGAAGGCTTTAATACACTAGTTGCAACTAGAAATATTGTATTGTCTTCTAATTTGGTTACTATTGAACAAGGAGAAGAAAGTTGACAGAAAGGTTCAAGTGCGTCCAACATCTTTTTGGATCCTATATGAGCACTGACAAAGGGAAGATCTCAAAGATTTAAAAGCCTTTTCTAGTAGAGTGGGCAATCAACTATCAAACATGTGGCTACAAAAGTTGAGACAACTACTGATGCACAGGAATTTGGACCAAGACTCCCAAGTGCAAATTATTTTTATAGTTTTCATAGTTGGTGGCTATTTTGTATATTTGGTGCCTTTTTGCAATTTTAATGCTAAAAGCACTTAGTACAATGGAATGATTTTTTTGTTTAAAATACATTTGGTAGTTTCTATATGCAATGCTCAATCCTTGGCCTAATCATTTCATCTCTTCCCCAATAATTGAATACAGGCCAAATGGTGAATAATGAATTACCCTAAAAATATTTAGATTCAGCCTGAATTTTTATGAATAGCATTCTATAATATGGTGAATAGCAAGAGTTTCATACGGAACAATTTTGGCAAACCGAAAAAGTTGTTATCCGGGTGAAGTCACAATGTGACTAAATAAAAAACACTACCTCTACAGTCCCTCCAAATGAAATGCAGCTGTAACATGGAGTGTTGTGAATTAGCATATGAGAATCAAGGTGACTATTTTTCTTAGTCTAATGATGACTAGTTGTGGACTAATATTATATAGTGTTGGACTATAAAAAGTCAACGGCTAAGCAAAGAAAACTCACCTTCCAAACAAAAAGGATAACATGAAGTTGTAAACTATAAAATGCTGATATGTTGCTGCTGACATGAAAACAAACTGGATAAAATTCATCCAAAACGTAATTGAATTGGAATACGCTTATTGCTACTAATTTTCTTATGAGATGTAATTGATAAAAAAAATTCATCAAGAAATTAATTTGTTTGTGATGAATCACCTTTACTTCTGGAAATAGCACTATGTTGAAGCTCAAACCAAGATTGTCATCATGATCATAAACTAGGAATGATCCACCGATTTGTAAAACAAACAAGGCCAACTTCTAAAAAGAAATGTCAATGAGTTGTTTCCTTTTTGTAGTTTTCCCTCCCTTATCGACATCACATTATCTCCTTTTAATTTATGGAACATAGAAGGCTTCAAAGTTTTATCTTTTCCCATCCTACTGAACGTGGAAGGGCATTATTGTGATCTAGATGGTTGTAACCTGTCAAACATGGTTGAAACATCGATGGCTTTGGGTTTTTTCTACCTCATGGTCTTTGACCTCCCAAGCTGCAATGTATTGTGCGAGTGTTTGTTTGTCCTTCTGTCATCCTTATATCCTTATGGGTTACAATGGTGCATGGCCAAAGGCAATTTTAGGCAATGCAATTTTTCCCCCTTGATTGTGTATCATCATGTATGTGTAGTTAAGTCTATAAGGCTTAGCTTCAATGATGTGCCACAAAGATGTTGTCTTACTGAAGTTATAACCCAAATTCTTCATTGGTCTATAACCATTTGGGTAAAATCCATCACTAATGTGCACCCCTGGTAACCTATTTTCTCCTTGGAGTAAGCCTTTGGAAGAAGCAACGAAATCGGGGAGAGGTGCTTTAGTAAATTTGCTTTGGTTTACCTTATAAACGGGAAACGCTCCCTTTTCTTTGAGAACACACTAACTATTTTCCTTGAATTTGATGTCAGGCTTGGTTATGCTTTTGAAAATTTTACATTCGCTAAATGGTGATTCACCATCCTTTTAACTAAGATTTAGTAATGTACCTAATGACTGGTATTCTTGTGGTTGCCACGATGATTGTTGATGTGAAATTGTTTGCTTATTTTCTTTTTGCCGTTGTTTTCTTGCTTGGTGTTGCCATCACCATCATCTTCTATAGGTGTGTGAGTCTCCTTGTCATTCTTTACAATGCCTTTTCATGTGGAGGAGATAGCTGGCATGGTTCCTTTCAGCGCAACATCTTCCTTAAAAGAAACTTTACATCAGCAAAATTGACTCGACTATGGTAAAGCGTTTCACATCACTGTTTATCTTTCTTTCCACATCACATTTGTATTTGAGACATTGGTGCAAGGCAAACGCTACCACTCCATGTTCATGTAGCACGGGACAGCTAAGAATCAACTTATAAGAACGCTTGGAATCTATCACATGAAAAATTGATGGTGTTATAAAGCCAGCAATCCTTAACTCCAAGGGAATCATATAAATCGCATGTTGTCCTTCTAGGTTTAAAAGTTATATCATCATTTGGCTATTAGCTAATTCTTTGACGGTGACACCCAAGTCGTTCATCGTAGATATAAATATCATGTTCACTATTGAACCACCATCCACTATAATTCTCCTAACCTTTAGCCTCCAAGTATATCTAGTGACAAACGAAGGACGATTATGTGGTTTAGACCCTAATAACATGTCATCATTGGTGAACACCCCGGTGGTATGGCAAGTACCACGTTGGGTGGCATCGCTCACGGGTGGTACACCCTTCACCTTGTCAACATACAACTTTGCTTAGGGAATGGTAATAACAACTTGTTCACGTAGTTCTTTTGGTAGGTGAAAAATGTTCTTCTAACCCATGTGTGCTGGTGAAGATTATAGGACAATACGGACCTTGTCATCTCTTTTAGAAAGAACTTCTTGTGTTGCATTCTGCTTTCCGTTCATCTCGGTATGATCACGATAGTAGTGACTCTTCAAAAAAGGCTCTCTTGTTAGAAACTGAAGCTAAGTACTCAGAAAAAATTTAATGGTAGTTATAATGATAGGTGCAAACAATTGGGAAAAAGATGTGGCTAACTTGAGAGGCATGTTGCAAAATCTCACCAAGGAGAGTGAAGAAAAAAAGTGCACATTAAACTTTTGGAGGGAAGGATTGTGAAGTTGACTAGAACTTTAAAAACATAGTTAGATGAGTGCTCTACCAAAGGCTCAGAAAGTGAAGAGGAGGAAAAGATGTCCATTCACAATGAAGCTACTGATCTAGAGGAGCAACCCTAGAAAGGTTGTAAGCCTAAAAACAATGGATCTTCAAGATCGATGATTGTGAAACAAATCCAAATATTGATAACAAATGAGTTAAGCAACAGTTAAGAGGAGCTTCGTGCAAAACGCACTTGTAGGACAAGCCTTATGCCAAGAGAATTGGTGCTTTTCACATGCCTAACGATCATCAACCACGTTCTCCCAGCTTGATAGAAAGGGAAACCCGACATAAAATGTTATACATGTCATTGAGACATGCAATAATGTCAGCACTGATAGTGACCCGACGGTAACATAGTTTGCTCGAACGTTGAAAGATATTGCCTTTGATTGGCTTACCAACCTAGAACCTGAGTCCATCAATAGTTGGGAGCAAACGGAGTAAGAATTGACTAATAGGTTTGACAACATCGAATGCAATATTAGTATGCTTGATCTGACAAATATAAAACAATGGAAAGATGAGCTAGCTCTTAACTACATTAACTGATGGCATCGACTTAGCCTTGAGTGCAGAGATCCGCTATCTGAAACTTTTGTAGTTGAAATGCATACCCAAGGCATGGAGTGGGACTTGTCATAAATGTTATAAATGACAAACCTAGGACATTCTAAGAATTGACAACTAAGGCTCATATAACATGGAGATGGCAATAGCTAATCATCGTGACAACTCTTTCTCTTGTACTGAATCAAATAAGGACAAAGTTGAATTTAAGAAAAATGTTAAATCCTCCAAGAAAATGACTAAGGAGGCCAAATCAAAATACAAGCAAAGCACATCCTTCAAGGATACAACAGAGAAGCATCCAACGCTAAACAAGCTTTAGAAAAAGAAATTACCATTTCATGACTCGAATTTGTTAGGTATGCTAGATAACCAGCTCGAGAAGGGTTTGATTCAACTGCTTGAACCAAAGTCCCCAGAAGAAGCTAGAAGGACTACTAATCTAAAACACTATCGTTACGATAGGGTCATTAGTCACCCTCTTAGAAAGTGCATTGTCCTCAAGGAGCACATCATGTAGGTTGCTAAAGATAGAAGGATCATTCTAGATTTAGATGAGACAATAGAAGCTAATCGTACTTTTGCCTTGCGCAAACATCATGCTCCTTCTTGTCAACGAAGGATGAACAATTTGTCTTCTTTGGAAAAACATTACTTAGCCCTTTCACTGAAAGAGGAGCTAGTTATAACCTAATTTGGGTGTCTAAAACTAGTAGCTCTCTCATTACTAATCTCACCACCACCGCTAAAGACCAATCTTGCATCAAGTATCCCTAAGGAAGATGAAAAAAACTGGACCCTTATTATTAGACATAGATCACGGAAGCAAAGGTGGGTTCATCCACTCACATTGTACTTGACACTCTTAGTGCCCGTTGACAACTCTTTTTGATTTCACACCATCACTGGGATTTCTGATCCTAATCCTCTTTGGTACTTTAGCTATTTTCACTAGAATTTCTTCTTTACTTGGTGTAGTCTCTTCCTGTTGTTTAGCCTTTTTCCTGTCGACATTGATATGTTTCTTCATCTGTTTGGTGAACTTCATCATTTTACATTTCTCCACTTCCTTACTTTCATTAATTTCATGCAAAATATCATCTTTACGGTCAGTGAAGGTGATGGCATTCTGCAGCACTTTAGCTCTATTTAATTTCATGCAAAATTTCATCATTACGATAAATGATGGTCATTTTTGATAGTAAGTCTTGTGTGAGACTCACTTATGATAACTTACAATGAGATGTGTATGCCACGTCAACGAGTACAATGCAAAGCCCACCATCATGCATGCGCATGTGAAGTACAAGCTCCTAATAAAGCCCTAAAATATTTGCATGCTCATTTACCATTCAACTTGCTAGTGTTCTCTTCACTTCGCTTCCATCGTTCTATTACATTAACTCCCTATTGTTAATTATACCATCCATCATTGTACAAGTTATATCACTGATCAATGAACATTGTTGATGTTATTGCTCGTCCACATCATATTGTTCAATATACGCAACCGACATTGTTAAAGGGAGTGTTGTTCATTTGTTTTGGTCGACAATGTGAATAGTGATTGTAGTTTGATACTATATTCATCCCCAGATTATTATTTTTCTATAAATTAGGATTATAATAATTGTTCTCAAATCACATATAAGATGCCAGTGGTGACTATGGATAAAGCTTCGAACTTAGAAAGAGGAGGATCAGTGGCAAAAGAAGGTGAGAAATAAAATTCAATCCTGAAGCATTTTGGACATTGTGATATGGGGTTTGGGTTATGCTACTATATGTTTAATCATTTTTAAAGAAGGTTGTATGAATAAAGTGACTATGATTAATTTTACACTGCATGCATGAAACT
>NCQV01038857.1:0-11519 GCA_002740545.1 Lophocereus schottii
GAAGGCGAAGGAAGAAGAAGAATAATAAGAGGAAAGCAAGAATCGGGTGAAAGCACCCCGACTTTTAATCAATTTCATCTATAATCCTAAGAATTCAAGGTGAGTGGCTTTCATTACCAAATTAATAGTAATTATAAAGTAAATGTGCTTTGTCAATTGTATGGTCAAGCTAGAGTTAGAAATATGCAATTATATGTGTGGATTGTGAGGATTTCAGCAAAATTTGAGTTGTTGCAGATTGTTATTCGGGGCAATTTTTTTGGCAATTTGAAGGAGGAAATAGAATTCAGTCTAGGGAACCTTTTGGACTTTATGATCTTTTTTCTTTTCTTTTATTTATGCACTTCTTGACAACAATGTGTAAATTTGTGCCTTTGTTGGACTTGAGGCCATGAATTGGGCTGTGGAGGTGTAATTAATTTTAATATGGCAGAAGCTTAAATTTAAGATAGAAATGTGTGTTGCTGTTGTTTTGTTTCCAGCAGAATAGAATAACATGGTTCTACTTGCTGGCTGGTTCAGAAAGCTAGTCCAGCTCCGAATCGATTCAGATAAATTGTTCTATAGACAATTTGATCTCGTTCAGCTGTAGCCACTATTAGGTGGGCATTGTTATATGATTCACTAAAAAACTGAAAGAAATTAAAGGAAATTAAACTTGATTTGAACCAAGCTTGAACCCGAATGACTTGAACAAGAATTAAACCTAAGCAGGAAAAGAATTTAGGAAAACAAAACAACACGTAAACTAGAATAGCATTTGAATGTGAATTGAGCTAAGTGTGTTTGATTATGGCTTAAACCAACTTAAGTGTGAAGGTGAATTGAATTAAACTTACGAGTTTTATACACTAGTTGGTTTCCATTGGAAAAAGTGATTTTCTGGTTGGTTGGTTGGGTGTGATTTGAATGGATCAACTTAGTTTGAATTTGACACATTATAGTTTTATAACCAAAGTGTTGCTATTACTCATTGAGCTTTGAGCACCACAGAACTTATGGCTTTACCTCAATTAAAATTGTTTACGAACCACGCGAACTTACTTCTCTAAAGTGGGAATATTGAAATGAATAAATTCTAAGGTTTCGGGTCTCTTTGAATCTTCCTTTTTAAGTAAGATATTTTGATGAAACGGCTTTAAGGGGTAGAAAGTTTAGCACCTTATGACTCATGATGTGTTTGGGAGCACCCTATGACTCATGATGTGTTTGGGAGCTCCTAATTAACCTATGTGGTCTTGGTTAGTCTAGTTCTAACTGGGGTTGCTCGATCTTACGATGAGGCCACAACACAACACGTAGTCCGGGATTCCTAACTAACTTGTGTCATCCATGTTAGTGCAACTCCTCCTTGACTCTAGTAGTTCCCAGGAACCTAAATGTCAAATGGGTTGTGGGCACCCTAGTGTAGAGAGCACTAGGGTCTAGATATAGTGTAATGCTTGTAAAGTATCTTTTATTTAATGGAGTGAGTAGCCGATGTAACAAAGAATTGGTTTCAACTTGTTGTAGATTAAAGGTTTAGCTTCCAAAATGAGTTCACTTGAACCAAAAGTTATATCTTTGCTTGTGATGATTTTAAAATTAGTGTGTGAGTTATTTAAATAACTATGAAGTACATTTACATTTTTGCTAAGATTGGTTTGCATGTGTGACTTTCGTTATTTATAGGTGGTAGGTGAATTGCTAGGTTGATGGCTTGATGCAGTGTCATCCTGCTAGACTAACAACTATTAATCTGTAGTATCCATTATAGACACTTATAATGTTTAAAGGTTTTGAATGTTGATTACTCATTGACCGTGTGATTTGCACACTGCCTCTCTATTTCCCTTTTCCCTAGGCTTTAATTAAATTGAGGTATCTAAAACACCAATTCTCTTAGAGTTATGGACTCCTAGTGTTGTTTTTTTTTTTAATTTTTCTCAAGATGGATGTTTGTGTTTAAAATGAATTTTATGTTACAAGTGGCATCTAAACAAATAAACGGTTCTTGTATTTGCACTTACAACGTTCTAGTTCTGGCTCTAATAGGTACTATCCAAGTTAGATATTGTGGCCCATTATCGAAGAAGTCTTTCTCGTTCATCCAGTTGAAATTTGAATTTGACTTGAATCCTCTAGGAGTGTGGCTCATTTAGCCATATATATTATATAAGTGACTCAGCTATATTTCAAATATTAATTTGCTAGCACATGCATCGTCTCCCAAATGGTAGCTCATGGTTTTAGGATATTTTTTAATAATATGTTTGAAGCTATTGTAAAAGGAACCTTAGATAATGTCTAATTACAAGTGATAACTAGTATTTGAAAAAACTTAGCTGCCCTTCCTTTAGTTAAGTTCTAGAGTTATTTGTTCAATATGTAGTCATTATAGGCCAAGGGACTACTTAAAAGGTCCTGATGATATCAAGCGATGACCATGGTCGAGGTAATTGCTCATGTGTTAGAGTTAATTGTTGCTAATTGCTATAATATGTGGACGCCTAAAAATATCGTCTTATATATTTTTAATTACCTGATGACGACAATAATACTGCAACTTTTGTACTTGGGGGTCTAGTAGAGTGATCATCAAAAATATAGTTCGAAATAAAAGAAAACAAATTAGTGCACAAGAAACTAGCCTAATGGGTATGACCCAACCCGAGAAACCTGACCGGTTCACTTTTTTTCTACACTCCCAGATTGTGTCTATCTAAATAGTATTAATTAATTAGAATCCTAGGCTGATTAGTTTACCATGTTAATCAGAATCTTAGTTGAATTAATTCGCTTGTTTAAATTAATATCAATGGGACTAGGATCAAGTCTTATTTCTCTAAACAAATTTAGACTATCCCCTCAAACGCTATAAAAAAATGGGTTACCTATGCATCAGAAATTGGCACCAAATTAGTAGTAAATATTTATCATTGAGAGCAATGCAAAATCATGAGAGGTACTGGAAATTAGAGAGGTAAAAAGTAGGAAAAATCCCGAGTGAAGTACTTCATACATTGAGAGTCCTAAGAAGGACACATCTGGTTAATTATTACAAGGAGCCACTTTGCTAGGTTCCTAGGTAAATCAAGTGGGTTATCCTAAGGATGTAAGTTCAATCCTCCCTCTATTCTTTTTCCTTATTTCTTTTCATGATTTTTGATTTCAAGTTGGCAAAGATGTAATTTGTAGATAGTTCACCTCCCGTTATAATTATTTACTTTATTTTGTATTTTTCTAAACTAGTATTGTACCTTTGATTTACATTATACAGCATGATTGATGCTAATATGCTCCATGATTATGTGATAGTAAAAAAAAGATCTAATTTCCCGTATTGAATACTGGAGGCTGTCAGTGATAACAAGCAATGATGTGATGCACCCCATCATATCACAGTGCCATCGTTTTCGATTCTTGATCCTCAGTTTAGCCTATGAAGTCAAGATGGTCCATGCACTAGGGATTAGTCAGGGACCTTTTGAAGATCTTTTTGAGGCAAACCAGTTGTTTCTTTCGTTGTCCCTTTCGATTGTCCCTATTGGTCTATGGTTCACTTCAAAGGGTAGACTTTGTTTATAAGTTTTCCTAAAACTCACCAACAACTCTAATGGTTAATGTTTCAACATTTTCATATTATTTTTATTTATTTTCTTTTACTCACTTTTTAATTGGGCAGATTGGTTCAGGATCTCCATAATAGAACTATCTGGACTTGGATTCGAGCTCAATTCTACCCCAAGAACTTGGCCAAATTCCTGGATCACATTTGCATGCCTGATTCTAGGGTTAGGTAGCAGCTACTGCCAGGATCCCGCTTAAGGAGTCGGATTAAGCTCTAACTTAGGAACCCGATCGAGTTCCAGGGTTAGATCTGGTGCCCAGCCCACTTGGTTCAATTTGTAGTTCCTGCAGCAACCTTTTTGCATCTTTGCTAAGAACAAAAGTAAAACAAATCCTATTTAATTAAAAAAATAATAAAGCACCTAGCAAATGAGCATGACCGTTCATGGGGAATCGCACCCCGAGATAGGTTTGATAGGGTCGGCATCCTCACAGTGGTGACTCCACTGGGAAATTTTTTTATTTTATTTTTTTATAAAGAAGGCGAGATTTGAAATTCAATAAGGGAAATTATTTTAGTTATACTTGCATTAGGCATTCCTGCATTAAAAGATGCTGCCTTGATACGATTAACAGTGCCTCTAGTATCAGACTCCGCTATTACCCCTCTGGAAAAAAGGCGGTTAATTCAATGTGTCCGCTTAGACCTCCAACTGTGTCTGCGATTATTTCACCCACTCGCGACACACTTCCCAGTCCACATGATTTAGGGAAGTAACCAAAATCTTCTACTCTTGCTATGCACCTCTTGGATGATGTACAAAGTATTTGGGTCGTGAGAGCACTGCTCCAAACCTTACCTGGACTACTTGTAACTTAGAATTCTGGCAGAGGATGGAACTCATATGTGTGCTTGATTATGTTTCTTTTATAACTGAACTACGTTATCCCTAAGCTCTATGCATTGATACTTTAGGTCTTAGGACAGCCTAGGTTAGGAAAAGTCAAACATAGTGAATAGGGTTAGGAACCAAAGTGGCTTTGAGGCCAATTGAGCTTTAAAGGGCTCTTAACCTGGGCCCTGAATTAGTTCTAGCCCTAGTTTAGGGTATAAGGGGTCATAGTGAAGGACTCTGTTGAGGTTGAAAAAGCCTAGCTTGGTGTTGGGAAAAAAGAGAGTTTGCATGTTGTCAAGGAAAATGGGCAGAATTTAGGCCTGTTGTAGGAGAACTTGGTAGGGATTTCTACTATCTATTGACATGGGCTTCAATCAGAATTTAGAAGAACATAAGTCAGTTTTGGGCCATCTATAAGGATCCACCTACCTGGGGGTGCAATCCCTTACAAATGGTTCAAGTTCGCTCACTAGGTACTTTTACAGAAACGACAAAATTGGGCACACGGGGCCATAGAAATTGGGCCTTAGGTCTGGCCAAGGAACCCCACCAGGTTCCCTTGGTAGGGCCAGGTCCAGTTCTCCTATAATTGAGCATAGCAGTCTCTTCAGCCTGACCTAGAATGTGTGTACATGTCTGATCTAGGAACCTAAGCAGGTTCCTAGGTCAGATCAGAACCCCGATTCTGGTCCAACCAAATTCTACTGCCATGGTCTAAATATGTTTTTCCCAGTTTAGCAATGCAAGAATGGATGTCAAATGAAACTGTAAAAAAAGAAGCATTAACCTTTTTACTAATAAAGTCGCCAGTGAGTCTTACAAACCATAACACCTTTTGAAGTATATCATACCGATACAGACGCTGAAGGGATGAATTGAAGCTACTTCAAAAGAGTTTTCGAAAGGGGCCTAAGCAATCCCTAGGGTGGGGACCATCCTAACTGTCAGGGGCGATTATACAACAATGTGATGGGGTACATCCCATCACTGCCTGTCATCACTAACGATCTCTACTGATCAAAATGAGAAATTAAAGCTTAATCATACTAACTTGCATTCATGTAATAAATTACAATTATTTATATAATCAAGGCACTATGTCATTCAAAATAAGCAAAAGGTAAAATTGTTAAAATTGTTACAGCGGGCCGGGACAAAACTAACCTAAAAAGATAACATCTTTACCAAACTGTAATCAACTAAATTTTATGAAGAACAACAAAAAGAAAGGGAGAGAAGTTATAAAATGTGCCGTCAGGATAACCCTACTTGAATCCTTTAAGAACCTAGCAAAAGATGCTTTGTGGAGCTGATGTGAACACACACACACACACATACACACACACACACATGCTCTCCCTCTCTCTCTCTCTTTCTCTTTCTTATAGAAAAGGGGATTCTAAATCTCTTCTTTTTTAAGCTTTATGCTGCTCTCAATGACTTTTCGTCCTCTGTCGACCAAGGAGTCAACCCCCTTTTATAGTTATTGAGAAGGCAACATGAATCAACCTAGGAAAGGGAGACCTAATCCCAATTAAATTTCATCTAAATCATACTATCTTGGTAGACTAAAAGTAATTATTAGGCATAGAAGTCTAGTTAGAGTTAATGTTTGCTTGACTTAGTCTAATGAGAATAGGTCTCATTTAAATGGAGAACAGGAACCTAGGCGGGCTCTTATTCTGGAGAACCCGACTGGGCTTTGATAGAGATTGGCCCATTGGGCCAGTTCTTCCCATGGCTTTGACCTGTGTTTATTTCCTTATATTTATTACCCTAAAGCATTCAAATTGGCCCATAAGTTTCATCATTGGATTATAAAAATTAAATATGATTTTTGGTATCCACAGTTAGCCTTGACTTTGGCCAAGCCGAGGTATAGCGAAGGTTAAAATGGATAATTACTTCTTGTAATTGCCTGTCTCACTGTGATGATATAGGATCCGTGTCTAATTGTTAAGGATGCTGAGACTTAGCACTTATCGACCTTTGCTATGATGGTGCTGGATGCATTTTACCCTTAACATAGCAGATAGTAGATTTCCTAGATTACTGGAGTAGCGAACCTTTCTTACCGATCAAGCAAATTTATGAATTTATTTCGTCGTATCGCTAGGGTGGCAAACCTTTTGCAGGTCAAACAAGTTTCTGTATCGTTGGAATAGCGGACCCTTATGCTGGTCAAGCAAGCTGGTGACTTTATCTCTCCATATCACTGGAGTAGTGGACCTTTTGCTAGTCAAGCAAGTTTCCTTATCGTTGGAGTAATGGACCTTTTTACCAGTCAAACAAATTCTTGAATTTATCCGTACGACTGGAAGTGCTTTGGCCTTGCTTTATTTTTTTGTAGGCTTGTGTTCTTTTGATGCTTGTGAGTTCCCTATGCACGTAGATATCTCGACTGGGTCCTATTGGCTTGTCTTCGTTTCTTGCTTTCTTCTTTTTGTTTGAGTGTTTGGTTCTTTGTAGAGGAAAAATGCACATGTGAGTTGTGGGGAACTCGGTCAGGTCCTCCCTTGGCTTCTTCCTCCTTATTTTGCCTAAAAATAGCTTGGCTTGTGGAGTGTTCAATTCACTCCTAAATCGTGCTCCTCCTTTCTCTATCATTTTTCTTTGCTTTCTCTCGTTCTCATTACTTGTAAGTGCCTTCAAGTATGAGTTTGAGAAGAGCTCATCCTCTTTGCTGATCCCATCTAGAGAGGATTACATATGATTTCTTTATTGGAAGGGAATGGAGAGTCGCTGAAGGGTTGGATGGCATTGATCTTCTTGGCGAGATAAAAAGGATAAAGTGTCCACTCTGTGGCTAGTTCCCTTGGACTTTGTTACTTGATAAAATGAACTTAGGTTGATGTCCTTTCTATAAGGATACTTGCATAAAGCCTTCTTTGAGGATAAAGCCCCTACTTTGATTGAGCCTTACTGAGGCGAGGGTCAAAGTATAGATATCTTCTATGGCATCTGTTGATACTGTCTTGAGAACCTTTGATGTTGATTCATAGAGAACCAGGGTTGTGTGCCCTTCCTATAAGGTCACTGTGAAGGCTTATTGCAATTTTCTTCTATGTAGGATTCCCAAGTGATAAGGGCAGATGAAGGTTTAGCAAACAAGTTAAAGACCCATGTATTGCCCCATGTGCAATTGCTAGCCTAGGTTAGACTTAATTGTGCTGACTATGCAGAATTAATTATGGTGACTATAAAGACATGATTGTCCTGACTATGAAAACATGATTATTATGACTATGTGGACATGTGATGAACTAACCTCATATGCATGCAAGTGTCAAACTAAGTTTGGGGTCCACTGGATAAGGCCCGACCAAGGCATAGAAGATGACAGGTTAAGCACGGTGATCTTTTGTGGTTTAGGATGAGGAGTAAAAAGGCATATGACTGCGGTGATAGGCTAGGTCAGGGGGTATCAATTACCAAGGATAGAAAATCTTTCTTTTGAGTAAGGAGTATCCTTTAATTTTACGTTAAAGTGCTCATGATCTGAAGGAACCCCCAATTTCTGTTTATTATAACAGAAGCCCTAGATGTGAGAGAATAATGATAGCTGAAGTTGCTTTTGCTAATTTTGGTTGGAGTAGCCCTTAGTCTAGTATAGTAAATATGATCCTTCCCATGTTGGGAAGATACTTTTGCTGGTGCTGCCTAGAGTAGCTCACCTTGTAGAGTGAAAAGTTACTTTATCATTTTTCAGATGATGCATTGAAAGCTTTAGTCTTTTTTCTTTTTGGTGCTCTCTCTCCTTTTGCCTAGCTCACCTTGTGAGGTCTTTGAGCTAGAGCCTCTTTTCTTTCCTTCTCTTTTTTTCTCTCTTCTTTTTTTTCTGGCTTCATCATTGAATAGAGCATTTTAGAAAAGAGCAATATGAGAACATAAAAAAAACTGATCGAGAAGATGATTTTATCAATAAATCAAGGTTACATCAGACTTGGATTCAAAAAGAGAATGACTTTAAGACTCAACACATAACATGACACATCACATCTTCTAAATTCAACAGAATTCAAGACCTCTTATGTGGAGGCATTTTGGACTAGGACTCAATTACGCTCGTTATGTAAATCGATGGGTCCTGCTTTTTACTTTGCTGGTCTGAAAAGGTTAAAATGCTAGAGCACGCAACTCAGTACTTGTGGAGCCATTGTCTTTCATGTCCATATTCTGATAGTTGCCTTATAGTTGCTACCAGTCTTGATAGGTGCCTCCCCAGCTGATTCTTCTTCTAATAGCATACCTGCGTTCCTTAGTGCAATGAATTTTCCAAATGGCGTGAATTGCAGGTGCTATTTATATATGGGCTGGAGGTTCCTGATAAACAACCTTACTTAATCAGCCTCTGAGAGTTGGTTAGCCATATGGGTGACTTTTGCCCTCCATCGGGTAAGGAAGTCAGAAAAGCTTGCTTTTTCCTTTTGCTTAGTTAACTCTAGGTCTCAGAGTGTAACTAGTAGGNNNGCGTTATACGAATACTAGCGTAGAAATTCTTTATGAAGATCATTCCAGTTTGTTACCTTTTGTGGGTCTACAATGTTATACCACCTCATCACATCCTCGTCGAACGTCCAAGGATATATAATGTGGAAGATGTCCTTGTCAATTCCTTCTACTATCATGCATTAAGAAATTCCTCATATGATAGTGAGGATTTTCGGTTCCATGCAACTTGATGTCTGACATAGTGAATTTTGGGGGTAATTTCCCCTTTGGGATAGAAGTGAATCCCACACAGTCATTAAATTAATTGTTAAACATGGCAGATTCCTTAAGCAGTTTTTTCTATTTGATCCACTCTTGGATTGATTTAAGGAGTGCTCTTTTTGCCTTATTCTTCCTTATTCTTATCATCTTCCCCTCTTTTGTTGTAAGGTTTCTCACCTTTCCTTTACGGTGTTCTTCATAAGAGTTTAGAATGTAGTGGCCATTAGTTCTATCTTCTTCTCACCGTCACCCAGCCTAGTTTGCATTTTTTCTACCATCTTTACAAGTTAAGCCAATTTGTTATCTTCTACCATCGGAATTGGTGAGGTATTAGACTTCAACGTGGATTTTGACTTTGACCCAATGGTGGATCTCTATTAAAATGTTCTCAAGATAAAAGTCTCCCAGTTTGTAGACTCCACTCATATACCTTCTTTGTCTTCCCAATCTTGAGCAACAGGGTGATAGTTTGGAGAGGTGGAATGTTATAAGTGGCCAACCATGTTGAATATGGGCTAAAGGAAGTGGTTAATAACTTGCAATTTGAAGAGAAGGAGACAACGACTTGGTGGCCTTTTAAGGGTTAGGCTGGAATTCAGTTAAGATATGGGATTTTAGGATGAAATTGGGTCTTATCCTGGATTAGGTCCTAAGTTGGGCTTAAAGAGTTGACTTATATGCCTAAATCAGACTCAAGTCTTTCTTAGGTGAATCACATGTCTATACTAACCAAAGCATGTCTGTGGTTTAGTTTGCTTAGAATGGGCTAGTCTTGGCACATGAGTGGATCTAGGTTGACTCATATAGGGATCCTAGATCTAACGAATCTGACTTGTGGACTATGAATTTATGAATATGATGCACGATTGGATGCAACCTAAAATAGACTAGTTCTCTAAAGGTCTAATGGGTTGTATTATGCACCTTGGGCTTAGATGGACTCATGGACTATGCGTGATGAGGCCTAATAATCCACAACTCTTTGACCTCAAGTATTCTATAACTTATGTGCTAAGACCCTAAATAAACTATGTTGATTTATGGACTTAGCTCTAACACTGCGAGCGCAGAATACAACTCCTTGCCATAAATGTAGACTCTAAAAGGATAGACAATTGACCTGACTTCCTAATTGGATTCCAGTCAGGTTCTAACCAGGCCCAAAACCTACCCTTTTTTTCTAACTCATTACTAAATATTTATGCATGTGACCTAACAACTCTGCCTCTGAACCCTGATGGATCCTGGTATACTGGGGTTAACATGGATTCTTTTTTTTAAAAAAAAATACCATAATAGACACCCTAAATTGGAATTAGAACCTTTTCGATTTCTAGATCAAGAGTCCTTTTAGGACTTAATTGGCCCAAAAACTACTTCAATTGGCAATCTAATTCTTAAGATGCGACTTTCCCTAATATGGGCTCTCCTGAGAATCACGTATAAGTGCATAGTCCTTTGGGCTAAAGAAGTTTAATCATATAAGGGCATGCATTCCCAATCATACACATAAGCTCCAACCTAGACAAGAGTTCAATGTTACAGAGGTTTCATGTCTTGTTTCGAACAGTCCCCTTGTGACTCAATGCTTTGAACCTAAATAAGAGTTCCATGTTCACATTTCGAGCAATCCCTCGCAACTTAATGCTTCGTATGCTATCCACAGGGTGCATGGTATGACTGGAACATTTTGGTTGTTTTTTCAAGTCTTAAGGATCAGAAAAGTAGGTCATGAGTGGGAGAAGCAACTGCCTACTCAGTTAAAAGTCTAAATGGATCCACAGAGTGACCACCCACTTTCCTGAGGGGTAGAATCAGGGTGTTGCCTAGAAACGTTGTTGATCCCAGATAGATAGCATCTTACAATGCAAATATGCCTAATGAAGTACAATTAAGATAATTTCTCATATTGAAGTTCAAATCTCATTTCTTAAAAAAAAGTCCCCATGAGTCGCCAGTATAAGGATCCACCTATCCGGGAATGCGATCCCCCACAAATGGTTCAGGCTTGTTTGCTAGGTACTTTTACAGCCTTCTAAAAATCAGATTTATTATATTTTTTATTTTATTTTTATAGAGACAGCAGAGTTGGGCTCATGGGACCACAGAAAATTGCGCCTTGGGCTTGCCCAAAGAACTCGGTAAGGTTCCCTAAATATGGCTAGGTCCAGTTCTCCTGTGATTAGGCCATGGCAGTCTTTTCAGCCTGACCCTGAATTTAGGTGCAAGTCTAATCTTTTTGGGTAAGATCAAAACCCTGATTCTAGGCCAGGAAAATTCTAGTACCGTCCAAATCAGTTTTCCCCAGTTAGCAATGTAGGAATAGATGTCGAATGAAACAGTAAAAAAGAAGCATTAATC